>CM052098.1:21184742-21196953 GCA_028453745.1 Agapostemon virescens
ACAAACCTGACTCATGCCTACTTAATAGAAAAGAAAAATCAACCAATATGCAACAGCTGCCAGTCTACTAATTCGATCGAACATATCATTACCGAGTGCCAAAAATACCAACGGGAGAGAAGTCTATACCAAATCAACGGAAATATCAAAGAAACCACTAATACTGAAAACTCTTGTTCAAGCCTTCGGCAATTTTTAAAACATATAAATATCCTGCAATTAATTTAACCTAATTCTTGTGTTTATTATACTGTATCTGTATGTTAAGCGTACTAGATCTTTTCACTTAATTTAGCTAAATTTCTGTATTTATCGCTGTGAACAATATCGTTGTTGCTAATGACCCTAATGGGTTGATGCAACAAAAAAAAGAAATAATGTATGGACCTGAAATAGCTGATTAGTTGTAAGTATTTGATATTCGTTTAGTAATTGCACTTTAAGCATTTAATGCGTTTTCCTCAAAACAACTTTCTCACAGCTGGTTGACATGAATAAAAAGAAAGTATTGCACCGATCGACTTGAAATTGTTAATAAAGAATTCTTTTAAAAGGAGAAATAATTGTCTAAGTCGCACCTATATCATGAAATTAATTCACTTGATTTATATATCGCGTTAAAATCCATAATCTGATCATGGCATTTCGCTCGATAACATATATATCGGTGATCTAAGAGGTTATAACTTGTCTGAAATGTTTATACATTTGTTAAAATAAACCAGCCTTCAAATAAAGGAATTATTCTATCGAAAGTGCAGAAAAATAATGAAACTGTTACAGCACTTTCTATATATTAGTACGTTGAATAGAGTTGCGAAAAAACTTTGTTCAAAGAAATATATCGGAAACGAAGTTACTTAAATTGCGAACATAAATTATTTTCCTCTCGCATAATGGTTTTTGTCCGGTCTCGCGCTAAGAGGAAAGAAGACAGCACTCGACGTTGAATGTCGAGCTGAAATAGCAAAAGCAGCATTTACTGGTGAAGTTTAAGCAAGAGAGATTAAAAAAATTTAATGCGAAATTTCATTGCTTATTTCCGACGTACATCATTCAGTGATTCTTCTCGCCACTTTTACCCACTCCTTAACCTGCTCCTCGAAACTAAATAACCAGTAATTCGAACCCCAATATTTTTATAAACTCGAAAGAGGCCAAAGAAAAGAAACAAGAAATTTGACGATACAGCCAGTAAAAAGTAGCGATGGAAGTGATCCTATTCGTTTTCATGATTTTCAAGCAATTCCGGTAATCAAATACCTATATGGAAGAATAGATGTATCGTTAGCAACGAATATATCGATACTATAACAAACAGAATGAAATGTTTAAACAATTGCAATGAAGTCAAATACATGCTATGAAAATTGCTAACATTAACTCTTAGCACTCCAATGGCTCCTCTCAGGTGACACTAAAAATTACCAAACTACTATTCAAAACAATTTTTACATCATTATGTTTGCATCTCAAAAATTGGTAAAAATTGAAGTGTTGCACATACAAGTCATAGTACTAAATTTTATATACATGAAAGGAAATGAACCATGGAAAGGGTATCCCAAAATTCTTAGCAAATATTAATAATTTTGAATTTATCAACATTATTTATTTATTAATATTATTTAAGAATAATATTTTATTTGTACAGCGTCGCCCGTGAAGTAAATAATTACCGTAATACGTAACTTTCCTCTTTGTGCAAATATAAGTGTAAACTTCTAAACTTCTAAAAACTTTACTAAACCTATCGAGTATTAAAATTGTCTAGTGTGTATTGTTTTATAAAAATGTCAAGATTTAATTTATTTGGATTTTGTTCAATTTTCATTAAAATGTACGATTACATAAAGTGATCTATTGAATCGATTCCTATGAAAGCAATTTTATAACATCAATAATTGTAAAATAAAGAATCTGAAAAGGGTCATTTACCCTGTGATTGATAAATGTGCTACTATTTCGCCTTCAGGATTTCTGTGTTTCTACTGCTCGTTCAAAAAGTCGTCGTGGTGAATTTTACTTACTAGCCGATCTATTCTTTCTATATTTAACCATTGTGGCACCCTGTGTTTCATTAAAAAATTCGACGAGGTCTTTGAGGAAATATTAGGTCTACCGGAAAGTTCTGTCTGTTTTTGAAATAAAACAAAATGCAAATTTTTATTACCGTCAATAAACTTTATTAAATAATGTAATTGCCATTACTATTAATGATTTCTTGTCAGCGTGAGGGCAACTTGTATATCCCATTTTCGAAAAATGTTTTATCTTTTGATGAGAAAAATTGAACCAGTGCTTGTTTGACATCTTCTTCAGTTTTGAACTTTTTGCCCCTCAAAAACTTTTGTAAGGACAAAAACAAGTGATAGTCAGAGGGTGCTAAGTCCGAGGAATATGGTGGATGCGACAGAATTTCCCAGCCCAGTTCTGCAATTTTAATATAATAAAAGTGGCACTCGTGCACTATCATTTTGCACAAGAGTGTATGTACGTAAAATGCAATCAAACTTTGATGTAAGGAATGGATACCAATCGTGAAGGACCATACCCATCACCATTAAAAAGTGAAGCGATACTGGGAAGTAATTGATAATCGGTACGGTGATCCAATTATGATCCCATTTATAAATCATGGCTGGTTTTTAAGGGGCTGCAAGATTGATAAAACGTAATAGATTCCTCCCTTTCTTCGATTCTGGCATTTTAGTTCGTAATGTAAGGGTTCAGATCGAAAACTCCGCCGAATAGAGGTCGGTTTGTCGCTCTGTACAGCGTTGAATTTATGGTTGCTGTCCGTAGCCGTGAGATTTATGGGAATCCGATGCCTTAATTGGAAAATTATAGGACAATGTCTGGGAACCGACCGTTCTGCGCACGGCTCGTTATTCAGCGCGTATAATCTACCCCTCGCCGACTTTTCGAACAGCACGTCGGTATTTCCTTTCCAACAGAAGCTCACGTGTCACCTAGACTTTCACTTCGAACTAACAGAATCATCGTTCCGGTCGACAGAATTTTAAATGGTAATTTTAAACAGCGGATTTGAATTCGAAATCACCCGAACACCCGATAAACACAAATGTTCCGAATTTAATATTAGTGGAGAAATTGCGAATAAACTGATGCCTTACGATACCGTACTAAACACCGAAGTTAGTTATCCACCCTAAAAAATTAACAAAGTTCAATGTAATCGTTCCATAAAGTAGAAAATTAAATTGTTACTAGAAATATGGTTAATTATTACTGGCTGCGGGTCTTTATGCAAAGTAGAAATTTTCTTTGTGATGTATAAGATACAGAATTCGTATACCAGGTATGTAAATATTAGACCGGAAATTATGTATAGAAAATACACTGTAATTACACTGAAAATACAAATGTAGTTATACATTTCTCCCGTTACTTTCACAATTTATGGATACCACGCCGAAAAAACTGTTCCTCTTTTGAGACAAACCAGTCATCGAGCAATTTTCGTACATTTTCGTAAGCTATGAAGTACTGCTCAGCAAGTGCGTGTCCCATCGATGCAAATAAGTAATAATAATCAGATGGAGTCAAGTCCGGTGAGTAAGCCGCATACGAAAGTATTCCCCATTTAACACTAGAATTACCGTATAATAAATTCAACGATATACATTGCTTTGTGATAACAACAAGACTGCGTCTACTCAAACTTCATTCAATTTTCATTGTAACATGTGGTTCATTAAAGAAGTTCATCCGAAAATTAATAATGAAAACTCTTTTATAACTTCAGTAATTGCAAAAGAGATAAGTAGGGGCCAGTCATTTTGACTGATTTGGTAGTTCTAATGTTAAACACCTCAATCGTTTCCTTGACTAGTTTTATTGTCTTTGAACCCATTTTCCTATTTTCTGGATCTTTCCCATGGCTTTCAAACATATGTACACGGATTCTTGTTCGCATCACATTTCATTGATCCGTGAGTTCTTGTTGCATTTGAGCATCATCCTCGTCCAACAATGCTTGCAATTTGCTGTCTTTAAACTTTTTCGGTCATCTTCCACGTTCTTCGTTTCTCACATCGAAATCGACACTTTTTGAATTTTTTACACCACTCAAAGTACCGTGATTTACCAAAAGAATGCTCATCGTAAGTTTCAACGAGCATTCGACGGGATTCTGCAACAGTTTTCTTTAAATGGTAACAGATAATCAATGCTGTCCGCAAATCGTAGTTTCCAGGCATAAAACCCGATACAACGGTATTAAAAATTATGCTGTTTTATGAAATGTGTATGGTTGTGAGTTGAAAATCTTTATCAGATGTTAAGATAAGAAAATGGCATCAACGATGCGATTTGACGGTAACTACATTCACAGCTAGCGCCACGTATAAGAAAATTCCGGTTTCATATTTACAGATCTGATAAACATTTTTCCCATCCTGAACAATTTTAATAAAATGAGCGTAACACGTGGATGTACTTAGATTGTTCTAATAGTTTTAGTTTTTTTAAATTACATTCAGCCATTTCGACATAAATGCATCCGCAGATTAATTATTACACGCTGTTAATGTCAAGATGCACTGATGATTTATGGCTGCATAGTGACTTTTTTCGGTGATTCTCGTAGCGTTCAAGTGCTTCAAACTTCGAGTTTCAGTGATATGGCGGTCATAAAATAATTTCAAGGACCGTGGAGATGAATTTTTACGTTTGATTTTTTTTGAACGTTTACAAGCGAGTTCTAACTATTTACGAAATTGAGTATTCTAACAATGCAATAGAAATATAACATCTTTCGAAATCACATCGCATATACGGTGTTCTATGAAGTTCAAAGAAATTAAAAATGAGAAGATTTAAAGCACTTCAGGAATCTCCCATTTCAAATTACTTTAAACAATACAGGCCACCTTGTGTGACAAACAAGTTATAATTTTTTACTAATAATGATAATAATTTATACTTTTTCGAAAGAAATAATATCTTATATTTCGTAAAATTTTAATTAAGATTAAACACAAATACAGAAATACGGGTCATTAATTTTAATTTATATTTAGGAACTGATTTTGTTTGTGACATTAAATGGTTTTAAAGTATAAATAAATCTTTTGTCTGAAAAAATGCAGATACTACTACAATATGATCTTATGAAAATGATAATGTATACTGTTAGACAAAAGGAGAATATAAATGCATTTGCTAACAATAATGTGATTTTACTATTTCGCGAAGTCTCCTACACTTTTTATTGTCACAGTCATTGGCATAGGTACGATTCTATCATTATTATATCATATTAACAATATATCGTTATCGCTACTTCGCTCATTCTTCCGTAACATTGTTCTTTAAGAGTTCCACGCTATGTAATTCTCGTTCATCTTCGTATACCGACCTTGTAAGCTCAGCGTAACAATTTCCAATTATATTAAGTTCGGGTGACTTCCGATGACATACTTTTGTCTTAAAGTACAAAAAGAAATCCTGACAAAAAATAGCAGATCGACTTCAGAGAGGATATTGTAAAGGAGATACATCCCTTTATAATTTTACTCTGAAACGAATGAAAAAAAAAATTTGTTGAACCGCATAGAACAGTTTGGACTTGCATAATTTTAGGTGGAGGAAAGTAATTTCATTTTTTTACTCTCTTTTATAATAAAAAAGGAGTTTTACAAAAACTAAAAAATATAATATTGATAAAAGTATACATATGCCAATGACCGTGACGGTAGAAAGTGCAGGAGACTTTGCAAAATAATAAAATCGCATTATTGTTAGCAAATGCATTTATATTCTCATTTTGTCCAACAGTATGAGTCATCATTTTCATAAAATTGTATTGTAGCAGTACCTGCATTTTTCAGCAAAAGATTTATTTACACTTTTAAAACTATTCAATTTTACAAGTAAAACTAAGTTGAAGATGGTGCAAGCGCGAGATCGCATTTTCAATTAAACATGAGCAGAATGTTGCAAGATTTTTTTAGACAAAGTTACAGGCATTACAAAATCGACAAGCTTTTCGAACATAATTTCATTGCACTTAAACCTTTTAACTGAGGATGAATTAAATCGTTGTTCATGTTTATCACCACCTTCCAAAATTTTACAATGTTCTTCTTAATTCGGTGAATACTTTTTTCACCTGGATCAGTCATGGTACCTATATCGCTGCAATCATTTTAAGATTGTAGGATCTTAGGAAACACAAGATATTATTGCCATAGCGAGACACGAACCCGCGCCTCCTTTGTTGCACTGACCCACGGTGTCCTCCAAACATTCCTAATTTCCATACGTATTTGGCCTAGGGGGTCCTGACCCCACAAAATCTATTCGTATACTCTTTAAAAACGAATAAACTTATAAAAATTGGTTCAAACAGCTTGAGTCTTTTAATAAGTCGTTAAAAGGCTGTCTAACTAATGTATAGGTACTTTCTGAAAAAATTGTTCTTAGTCGAAACTGAGGTGAAAAATGGTAAAGGTTACTATTTCCATGTTTTCTGTCAGTGGCTGTAATCGAAATTGAAACCAGGCCGAACGGCGATAACATGTATAGGTTATAGTTGTTCGGAATGATGACCTTGATAACATATTTCGAGGTTGTTGAAATGAGAGAAGTTATTGTTATAGTAAATATTTACCAAAATTATTTACATATTATGCAGAAAATGATTCCTTGTAACATTAAAAAAAAAAATTAAGCCATTTGCTCCAATTTGAGTCAACTGTCCGTCTTTAACCCTTAGCACTCCAGTGGCTCCTCTGGGGAGACACTAAGAATTACCTTACTATTATTCAAAACAACTATTACATTACCATATTTGCATTTAAAAAATCGATAAAAATTGAAGCGTTGTACGTACGAATAATAGTAATAAATTTTATATGAGTGAAAAAAAGTGAACCACGTACAATGTAACTATTATATGTAAAAAATATTTCTCGATTTTGTAATTAAAATTTCTTGGAGTGCAAAAGGTTAACACTTTGACTGCCATGTCACTCATATACGAGTGACAGAACTACTTGTCCATGTTTAAAAATAAATTTGTACATTAACATATTCGTTACACTATATTTAGTTAAGATCTAGAGAATAGAAAGGGGTTGAAGGATAACTTCGTGTCGTACATTTTGAGTTTTCAATTGTTGATTCGTTAAACAAATTACTTTGATTTTGTGGAATTGAAATTATTGGTTGGGCTGTTAAAATGATAAAGAGTATACGATATAAACTGCATTCTACGTATATTTATTATGGTAAAATTTTGTCATCTCACTTTTATTTGTTTTTCATTACATTTCCATAAACATTCATAATCGAAAAATCACCCAGTCAGGTGGTTAATGTTGTGAGGTGGCGTATTTAATATTCGCAGCAAATAGAGAAATACTCCCTGTAAGCTCAAATCCTATAAAACAGACAGTTGAACAGATTGTCCGATTTCCCAGCCTTCCGAGGCTAACCGCTTTAAAACCGCAGGTGATATTTGCGGTGAAATATTGTCAAACCTTGACAATGAAATCAGCGTGCGATCCGTTGAACGTTGGATTCGGGAGATTTTAATCTAATAGATTGGGTTACGCGACAAAAGCCACTGGCATTTACAATAACTTTACGTACCAGATGTCGATTTATCATCTTTAATTGGACAGAAGAAAAGTGGTCGAAGGTCGTACTTTCCAACAAACATCGAACCGATTATCTTGAATCTAGTTATAAAACGGATTTAACTCTAAGACAAGTTGATGATACACGAAATGCAAAATAACTTAAATCAACTGTAAATGGATGGAGACGAGTTGGTACTCTTTTGAGGAAAATATGATCAGTCTCCAGTGATTCCTTTTCTTAATTATTTTAACAAGTTGAAGATGATACAACAGAATTTTTAATATCTTAAGTTCTTCTAATACTTTTGTATCGATGAGAGCAATATGTTTAACCCCTTGCCATATCATTTTCTTTGTAACCAATGTTATTGTAACATCTTCATTACTAAAAATGTTACAGAAAAAATAATTGATATCTTATATACTGCTACATTTACTTCGATACCTACATATTGATTACAAATGAACAACATTTGATCTCGTCTAAAAAGGAAGGCATGGTATTTATATTTGTTGGGATTTATTTAAAATCTTCAACACGAGTCTGACTCGTTATAATATGGCAAAGGATTAAACGAAAACAAAATCTACCGTAATATAATCGAAAAACTTGCAATTTGTTGAATAATATATTGACTACAATGGCGTTTACATTGTTCAATAAGTTTTACTCATCACCGAAGACAAAATCCTTACCGAAGCTTTTGTAGAGACACGTCATTCAAATCCTTGGACTAGTACACAATGAACATTCAGATCGAATAGAGCTTTAGAACTAGTATGCATGGAACTTTAGAGCAGACTAGTGTACACAGTGAACATTTAGAACGATTAAAACCATAGAACCTTCTGTACAATTAGAACACGAACGTGTATTGAACTTTTGAACTATTCAGAATTTTGACCCATTTGCATCATAAGCTCGTATATGCGAGGAATTTTCCTGGCCATTATCACTGAAGCGCAAATATGCACGCTGAAACATTTCCATTTTTATACAATCTCTTTTGTCGCTCGCGTACAATCAGTTGCGATCAATTCCACAAACAAGCAATGGTTGTAAATCTTTACTTCGACTTAGCCGCACCGCGAATAAGGGCTCACTTTGGAAAATAGCATAATTAATTATGTAAGTGATGGAAAAAAATGAGAGCCGAGTATGTTAACCCCTTGCCTTGCGATTTATATTTTGGTTGCAATGATTAGAATTTCTTTGGAGTTCATTATTTGCTAAAGGAGAAGGAGAATTTAGAACTATTGTGCGCCTATACAGTGAGTAACGTTAATATTCGGGTACTATGAAATTTTCACTTTGTCGCATTGTAATTTTATTCGCGATAAAGAAAAAAAAATTAATTCTAAATTACATTCCTACATAATGTCCAGTTAATAAAAGTATACATTTTATTTATATAATTACTAGCGTTTATTAAATATTCTATTTTAAACATAACAATGTCTGGTTTTAACATTACTATAATATTCGGATACTTTTAAAGACTGATAGTTTTTGTACTAATTTGTACAAATGAAAAGTAATTCAATATCGTGTAGGATATCCTTCTTGACGATATCCTTCTTTTAATAGTTCAGGCATATTGCAAATTATTTTTTTCAAATATTCTGTACTGATATCGTTCCATTCCTCTCTCAGTCGTTCTTTTAACATTTCTTTAGATGTTATAGCAGTTGTTCTAATTCGTCGGTCTAGTTCATCCCATAAATTCACTATAGTAATTTTGGACAATTATACTGCAAATATTCCTGTACAATACGTGCCTTATGCTTGAGGTCATTATCTTGACAATACTTAAATGTATTCTGAATCTCCATTTTTATTGCACTTTTACGTAAATTATTTTTTAAAATGTTCTGGAATACATTTTCGTCCATTATGTTATCAATAAAAATTAATTCACCCGTTGCAAATGTTGAGATACATCCCCAAACAAGTACATTTCCACCTCCGTGCTTTATAGTCGGCTTCGTATTTTTAATTTTGAATTCTTCATTTTTCTTTCGCAACAACATTCTTCGCCCATCTGATCCAAAAATGTTGAATTTACTCTCATCACTAAAATTAATGTTATTCCACCACGCGTCTTCTTTTAAAACAAATTCTCTCGCAAAGTTTAATCTTTTCTTTCTGAGTTTCATTCACATACGGTTATTTCCGAGCAACTCGTCCATTATAACTACATTCTTTTAATGCTCTGCGTATTGTTTGGGGGTGCATTTCTTTCCAGTCTCTTCTAATAATTCGGTAGCTAATTTTGGTGCACTTAATGTAGGATATTTCTTTATTTTTCTTATAATTTTTCTTTTATGTCGCATGTCCAAAATTTTTGGTTGGTCTCTTTGCGGAATACATTACATTCGGTCTTTATACTGAAATCTTTTAATAATATCTCACACTGTACTTTTACTAATTTTAAGCATTGCTGCAATTTTCCTTTACGATTCACCTTTTGCATTGTGAAAAATGACAAGTTGGCTAATGTTGTATAAAGTGTTTCTCTCATGTCCGATTATTACCAGTGAACTTAGCGAATATCTAAACACAACTAATTTTCTGAGGCTCGAGACAGTTTACACAGACTGTAATGTTTGTAAACATACCTCACAATCGCATTAAATATCACACTAGCTCCCGCAAATTGTTACATTCCGAGGTGTCCGAATATTATTGTCACATTAAAACTAGACATTATTTCGTTTAAAATAGAATACTTAGTAAACGTTAGTAATTATATAAATAAAAATTATGCTTTTATTAACTAGACCCTATACAGTAATGTAATTTAGAATTAATTTTTTTTTTCTTTATCGTGAACAAAATTACAATGTGGCAAAGTGAAAATTGTATAGTGTCTGAATATTAAAGTGATTCACTGTATGTTCTCCAATGAACGTTCATTGACAATAATCAAATATAATATTGTTTCAATGTAGGGGTAGTTAATAAGATACAGGTTTATTAAACCCTATTCAAAGTTTACATCACTTGTCTGACACAATGTTGTAGGGTAAGGAGTGAACAAAAAAATTGATGTTTATTTCAAACCATACTGCAAACTTTAATTTGTGTATCGTATTTCTTTAATTTGTGTTATATTGTGTATTAATATTGTGTAAAAGTGTATCAAGTGTTCCAGCGAGTGTGGAGGTTGATGTTGAACTGCCCGCTCTCGTACTGTTTTCCCAGAAGGAAAGTCAGGAATTAGGATGATTGGCTAATGAAGATAGCCAATTAGTCATGTTTATTGAGATGTTAACCTATTAACCTATTAACCTACATTAACCTGGCCTTGTCAGTGCCGATATGAAGGGGAAAATTATCACGTTGCGGAATTTGGCAATATGGCGAAATTTTCGCTGGGTATGGTTTTCGGTATATCTGAAGGGTGGCCGTTGGGCCTAGAATCCAAATTGGTGTATTTTATGTTGGTTATTGTCCGATGTGAACAAAACGTGACAACGCGGTACACGACAAAAATATATGTCAATTTTCCACATTTCTGAATGATGCGAATAGGTTAAAAGCATGTTGTGGGAGGTTTCATATATATATTTAAAATTGATCAACCCAAGATCATTTAAACAAGAAAAACAATTTATTATGAACACAATTATAAATGAAAAATAACACAAAAATATATGTTTGGACTAAACGAAGCGTATCTAATAAATCAATATTAAAAATCGAATCAATTCAAATCAAATCAAAAATCGCTATCACTAAACTTACCGAGCAGTAAAATTGGCTATTGTGTATTGTCTTGTAATAGTGATAAGAATTCATTAATTTGGATTTTGTGCAATTTTTATTGCGATGTATGTTGGAATAAAAAAAATCTATCGAATCGATTTTTGTGAAAACGATTTTATAATCTCAGTAAATGTAAAATAGAAAATCTGAAAAGGATAATTTGACACTTTATGATAGGTTTAGTGCTTAGGAACGATTTGCTTCTTTTTATCATCAATTTAACGTATATACTTGGTGATTAAATCCAAACTGGAGCAAACCAATCCACAAATGCGAAATATATATTACTTTTACTGTTTCAAACTAGAGCGTTATTGCCTTGAACTTGCGGCAATTTGGATAGAACGCCGCTGGGAACAAAAATTTTCCCTTAAACTTGCTAGGATCAGTGATGTTGCGAGTACCAGACCACAAGACCAAAATTTCTGATATCGACATCGAGGAGTGATGGATTTAACTTGAAATCACCCTAGGAAATTTTCGTTCAGCTGAATGATTAGGGCGGATGGAAAGTAGAATGCTCGTATCGAGCTGTTTGGATGATTACGTGGAATTGGTAAACTAATTTTACCGTAATGGCTACGTGTTTCGTAATCCATCGGGATATTCGGCACCGACCGATTGTTTGAAACTATCGCTTTTCGTCCGAAATTTCTAGTTAGAGGTGCCACACCTTGAACCAATATACATTGAACATCCAAAACCTTTAGAATCTTCCGTACAATTAAAAGATCAAGAACGTGTACTGAACTTTTGAACTTCTACGAACATTCATTTATAAAGTTCACTAATGTAGGAAATTAATGGTAGTAAGATTGTTTAGAATGACTGC
>CM052098.1:21208541-21236753 GCA_028453745.1 Agapostemon virescens
GAAACTTCAATGTATACTAGCCTGTTCTAAACTTCAATGTATACTAGCCTGTTCTAAACTTCAATGTATGCTAGCCTGTCCGAATCTTCAATGTATACTAGCCTGTTCTAAACTTCAATGTATACTAATGTGTTTTTAAACTTCAATAAGTACTAGTCTGTTTTTAAACTTCGATGTGTGCTAGTTTGTCCTAAAATTCAATATATACTAGTCTGTTTCTAAATTTCAATATATACTTGTCTGTTCTAAAATCCAATATGTACTAGTTTGTTCTAAATTTTGTCTCTATCAAAAATCGGAAAAGGATCATTCCTTTTGTGAGGATAAAAGATGGATAAATTTTAAGGTGACTATTATCGTAACATTGCTGATAATGCTAAATTTACAGAACGCGTCATTTCGATGCGTTCTAGTATTTATTACTCACGTTTATTGAAATTGTACAGATGCATCCATAAGGAATGGATCACCGGATTTATTTCTTTGGACACAAATTATTTGAAAAAAGAGCTAATAATTTGTATTGTCACATTCTCGTTATTTTTATAAAGTAATGCAAAAAAGTTGCTTTTGATGCTCCGTAAACTCACCGTTAAGTAATTGTACGTTCTATAGAATAAAATGCGCAATTCACATCCTGTCCCTTTCGATTATTTGTATGCATTCGAATTGCAGTAAACGATTTCCTAGCAGAATAAAAAAACAACGTAGAGGAACGCCGTGAAACGGAATCGTTACTACCAGATTATACCGGCGCTACTAACTTTCGACCGTGAATGAGAAACAAGATCGCGCGGAGATAACACTCGTTCGTAAAGCGTAATCTGCTTGTGAGCGAAGAACAGTATTCGTTTTCATTAGGAGCAGCGCGAACAATGCCTTTTTAATCCCCCCCGGATTAATCATTTGCCGATATCACCGAGCAAAAAGCTCAACTCCTAACCATGGATGTGCTCAGCTCCGTGAAACACCTCCAAGGTAAAAAAGGATACTTTTGAAGTATCCCATTCGAGATTATCAACAATTTCGTGATCCTTTGCCCGCAGAGTAATCTGTTCCAGCGGGGAAACCTTCAGACATTCGTTCCGGGATGAGAATAATTAAAACAGTTCGCAAGGATATCCCTGCAATGAATCCGCCGCTGTAATAAAATGATCCATGAGAATCGAAAGCGTAAAGTTTTAATTGGAGAGCAATTTTCGTGGAAAATTTTCACAACGCGTGGGTATATACGGGTCGTGTTAGTTTCCATATCCTCGCTCTAATAGCTCTCTATTCACGCCATGGACTGCGGCTTGTAACCTGCAATTTATCCTTCGCGTGGTTCCACAATTACTCGCATAGAAAAATTCATTACGTAATTATATTAATTGCACTATTACTCGGGCCAGAGACGAACAGCGTTAACGGGGCTGCATTTTAAACGCGTTCGCCCGCCTTTAATTATGTAGACCCAGTGTTTTGCGGTGAACATTTTTGTCGAATTCACAGCTTCGCGTAATAACTAAGCACGAAACAAATAACGTTTCAGTGAAACTAGACAATCGAACTTCAAACGATTTCGAAATTCCGAAGAAAGATTCGACGAGTGCAAGTATTCAGAATATAATCAAATTGATGTAAAATAATTGCGGTTTTCAACATTTCGAGCCTATTTTAAAGTAGGCTGTTATTTCAGCATGCTCTTGTAATATTTGATTTTAAAATGCACGAATTTTGTTTCTTCTATGCTTTCCTTTCAATGGTGATGTCTGCGTGACCATCGAGGGTCACTTTATTAGTTTTGCAACAGAATTGTCCGTCTCGCACATTTGGCGAACAAATGTGCCGAGAACGGGATTTTGCTATTTACAACCGGGAACGTAAAAATCCTCGCCTCGGGAATTAGGACTCGGGAAACGGTTTATTGTTAACAACTGTTTTACACGTGCACCTCCAGAGTTACCTCCGAAATTGCCGTCTCCTCGCCCGCTTCAAGAGTCTCTTTGTCATGCGTTACCGGACGGGCCTTACCTGCGCTGCGCGGCCTGTCCCTTGTTTTCCGTCAACGCGGCTTGCCGAACGTTACGTCTCTCTCTTTCACCATCAATTTCACCATTTTCTTCGACCAGCGTGGGCGGCGACTGCCCTCCAAAATTGTCACGGCCTTCCCGAAAATATCTGTTGTTCATTGGTCAAGTCTAGTCACACCCATTTGACGATTGAACTTAAATACCGGTGTTCGGCAAGCGCGCGTCAGATTAGCAAGATTAACAAACGTTACCGAAGTCATACACTTTCCTAACGGCACTGAATCACGGTTCAGATCTTACGGTTTTTTTAGACAAGAATACTCTTGTAATATTTCAAATCGCGCTAAGTCTCACCTATCATTATACAGTCCACTAAAGTTCACATATTGTAAATAAAGTTTTGTTCCACTCGTTTTCTACAAAGTTAATCCTGGTGATCAGATCCATTTCACTAGTAACCCATCCCGAACAAGTCTCGCATCATCACCATTCGGCGCGATCAGGTGAAAATAGAAGAAAATAAATTTAAGTGACTTTATTTTACTTTAAAAATATAACAGCATTCTTAGTATCTTCTATATTATAGTTCTGTTCTAATATAAATTAAGTATTATTTTGATTTTTAATTTCATTATGGCATATTATAGGAAATTAGAATCTACGCTGAATATGCATAGGTATTATGTTTAATATTTATGCTTCATGTACAAATATTGTATTTGATGAATAAATCATTTGATTTAATACATTAGCGAATAAACAAATGAATTATTATATATTAAACACTATTGTCTTAGATATAGATTATAATTTTTGAGATATGCTGGTATAAAAATGCTACAACTTCAGAATAAGTCGATATTTTTTATCGAGACATGAATCATTAACGAACTACTGAAAGACCCTAGGTTTTTTAACGCTAGGTTTACGGAGCACTAAAAGCGACTATCTGTATTGTTTTATAAGAGCAACAAGAATGTGTTCATTTAAACTTTTAGCCATTTTTTACAATATATACCCACATAAATAAATATTTCGAAGAACTGTAAATAGATGTATTTTTATAATCTTAATATTTGCAAATTAAAAATGATAGAGAGCGCCATTTTGTCGCGTCCTGTGAACCCAGTGTTAATATCACTAAAGTGAACCCTTCTGGGAGAATCTAAATTAGCAATTCCAATCACCAGGCGCAAGTTCAATTGAAAATGTGGTGGGCTCAACGGATCTACAGCTTTATTCTACATTAGTAGAATGCAAAGCATTACCACGATGGAGTTGGTTGAAACAGAAATCGCTATCTCGAAAATGTGCAGTCAAGATGGTCAAAGGTATTTAGATTGTAGCGCAATTTGGGAAAACAGTGGCAATCAAGCTAGTCGTTAACCCTAGAATTCCTAATCCCTGAGATGCTACATTCAAGTTTAAGGGCCGAACAGAACTTCCTCGAGTTTCTACATTTTCTTGCCAATTTAACACAAAAATGGTTCCTAGCTTCATAGTGAGGTATCTCGATTTTTAATACTTGCACTACCGAACAATGCATCTAACAATATACATTTCTTTTTCAATGATAACGAGACTGCACCTATTCAAACTTCATACAATTTTTATCGTAATATGTGCTTTGTTAAGGAAGTACATTTAAAAATTTTTTATAGCAACTGTTCTATAACATTAATAACTGCAAAAGAAAGAATTAGAGACCAGACATTTTGACTAGTTTGCCAGTTCTACTGTGAAATTGTGTACCTACGTTATCTCTACATCTTATCTCTTATCTCTTATGTCTCATCAAGCGACAGAAATCTGTTAGGAAAGTTTAGTGCAAACTTAATTTCAACTAACTTTTTACAAGTTAAATTTTGAATATCGTCACGAATAGAATACGATACAGTCATCAAAAATGTCAATGTCAATTTTGCATTGAACTTTTTTGTCAAACCTTCGCCGATCTTACGATGTAGAATTTAGCTGTATTAGTTTTCACGTATAATTTCTAGACACCGTTTCTACATTCATAGTTTCTGCGTTTATAATGTTAAAACCTATTAGGCATTGGTTAAATCTTCTTTTTATTGTCATTATTGTTAACTATGGGTATCTACGATAAATACTGCAGTATATCGATCATAATTTCAAGAGCACATAATTTGTTCAAACGCTGAACATAATTTGAATTTATACAATTATTTTTGTCGCCACAGGTAACCGTTAAATTACGCTGTCATTGAACAAGATATAGTAGATGCATGCCACCCAGTCGACCGTAGTAGATGTCCATAATCAATGAGACCAAGTAAATCATGTGTCCCCAAATATCCTCCACGAATCCCTCTCTGATCCCTACTCTTACGATTGATTGGCACCTGCTAATCACACTTAATAATAATTGGATCCGGTGATATAATATTCCGTTAACGGCGCACATTACTCTCGCAAACATCGCACGTGAAACGTGAAAATTTAAAGCGGCATCACATTATGCTACTTTCATAATTTTTTTTATTTTAATAATAAAGCTACAATAAACGGTATTTCTAAGCATATGAAATATACTAACTATAATTGACTGTGTTGATTAAAATAGAATTATTATTAGGTCGTCGTCGTCGTTGTTATTATTGTTATACATGAAATACCGGATTTTCAACAGTGAAATTAAACAATCATTCTATTATAAATAAATCTAATGCATTAAAATAAGCGCCACTACAACCAAAATATTGTGCCAATGTCACCTTCAATTTTTCGCTGCTTCATTGATGAACAGTGCTTGTATTAATCACTATCTTTTGATCGTACACTGTATAATGCTATAATGGTATTATTGGTAAAATGAATTGTCTGAAATGTTTAAATTTTCTGAAGAAGAATTAATTTCATATTTGAATACCATAGTTTTATTGTTTGCACAGCAGAAATGATTAAAATGTTTTTCGCAATTGAAAAAATTAAAATTTCGGACTGGCCAGCAAATTTTTCCGGATCTTAAAATTATTTAAAATATTAAAATTACAAATGAATTGAAATATTAAAAATAATAATTACTAAAATATTCTGCTATGGTAGAATACGCCAAGAACCAACAATTTAGAACTTTCAACGAGTTGAAACAATGATTTAAATGTTTTAAATGTTCGAATTATGTTTAATTTACAACAGTAGATTTAATCTATTTTGAATTCACAAAATAACATCTATTATTCTAAAAGTTACACTCCATAATTCAGAATGATCTAGATGTGTAAAAGTTTAAAGATCCGAATGATCTAGATGTGTAAAAATCTAATGTTCAAAATGATGTAGATGTATACAAGTCCAAGGATCAAAATAGATATGCACAAGTCCAAGATTCAGTATGATCTACAATGACTCTTATTGATATTCGGACATTGCGCTATTAAAAAAATTGTTGCTAGTTTCGATCGTTTGCAATATTAAATTTGGAGTTATTGTTTTATAATATATGGTAACAGAACATTCATTGTAGTTTGTAATAACAGAAATTTTATTAATTTGTTGCAGATACTCTTCTTAATACCAAACAGTGAACTAAATTATATCGAAATTTATAGTCGCAAAAATATTCGGACACATAACTTATTCTCGCATTTCTTGCGAATAACGACACACCTTTGCCGTTTGTTTACAAATATAATGTCGAGCAAGATGAAGAACACGCTTCACGATATCAGTTACTGTTCGAAAGCCATTAGGATCGGTTAGAAATTTTAAGTATGGAACGAAAAAGTAAAAATACTTCATTTGACGTACGACAATTAGTAATTTTTTACAGAGAAAAAGAGAAAACGTATCAGGAAATCGGTAATCTTCTAAAATTAAGTAAGAGTACCGTAGCTGATATTATACGGAGATATAATGAAGAAACTCGAATTGAATCATTTCCTCGGAAAGGCCGACCACAGAAACTTAACGACCAAGAGAAACATATTATTTTGCGAAAAGTAAAAGTGAATCCTGGTTTTAGTGTTCCAACATTAGGTGCTGCATTATTTCAAGAGATAGGAAAGAAAATTCATCCAGATACAACACGTCGGGTGTTGAAAACAGATGGATATAATGGTAGAGTAGCGCGTAAGAAACCGTCTATAAACGAGGCGAATCGCAGAAAAAGATAGCTTTTGCAAAACAATATGTTTATGAGGAAAAAACTTGGTGGAATAATGTAATTTTCGCTGATGAAAGTAAATTTAATCTATTTAACACAGATGGACGAAAATTAGTATAGCGTAAACGAAATCAAGAGCTTAACCGAATAAATTTAAATCCAACAATAAAGCACGCTGGTGGAAGTATTATGGTGTGGGGGTGTATTTCATCTAAAGGAGTTGGACAACTGGTTTTTATAGAAGAAATTTTAGATAAATTTAAGTATCTAAATATTTTAAAACAAAATCTTAAGAAAAGTGCAATCACAATGGATATAGAAGACATATTTAAATATTATGAAAATAATGATCCTAAACATAAAGACAAAATAGTTCAAGAATACCTTTTCTATAATTGCCCAAAAGTAGTACATCCGCCACCACAGTCACCAGACTTGAATCCCATTGAAAATATATGAGATCTTTTGGGCAGGAAAATTCGAACAACACCGATAAGATCGAAGGAAGAATTAAAAAAACGATTAATTAAAGCATATAGACGTATACCGCTAAGTTACTTACAAAAAGTTATAGACAATATGCCTGAGCGGTTGAGACACGTAATTAAAGCTAGAGGCTATCCAACAAAATATTAATGATTGCTTATGTTAATAATTTTCGTGTTTAAATGTTATAATTTGTCAAGCGTCCGAATATTTTTGCGATGATAAATTTCGACATAATTTAGTTCACTATTTGATATTAAGAAAAGTATGTGCAACAAACAAATAAAATTTATGTTATTACAAACCACAATGAATGTTCGGTTATATTGTAAAACAATAACTCCAAATTTACTATTGCAAGCGATCGAAACTAGCAACAATTTTTTGAATAGCACGATGTCCGAATATTAATAAGAGTCACTGTAGATCTGTACAAGTCCAAGATTCAGAATGATCTAGATGTGTGTTGAAGCTCGCGTAGCAGATTTTAACATAGCATATTTTAACGTAGCTTCAAACGGTGCAAGTACACCGACAATTTTTACCTGCCGACACCCGGCCGGGCCTACGTCACCGCCGGCCGGGAAAACCCGCGCTCCCACTACCCCCGATGCGCCAAACAAAGGGCGAAAATAGCGAAACATCATTGGGCAACACTTGGTCACCAAATTTGTATATAAACAGCTCCTGTATCGACACACATCAGATCCGATCGGTCGGCTCACGCTGACGCTTGTACATACACAAATACGCAGAAATAAACTTCCACCCAAAAGTACAAGTTGGTCGGGTCTCATTTCAACAACATAAAGCTCCTTCCCATTAATTTGCGCTGGAGCTAGTACGTGCTCTTACAAAGCATTGTACTTGAGCGACCGACTCCCTGAACTGCGGGACGGACGCCTCAACAATGTGTACTCGTCCAATGTTCTTAAAGTTCTGTCCATTCAAGTCCAAGATTCTGCAGAATCTTCGCGCCCTCTATCCCTACCAAAGTTCGAAAAATGATTTTTCCTTTTGTAGGGATAAATAGGGGACGAATTATCAGTATAGGATCTTTGCCCCAAAACTGATGTCACTTTTCCGCTGCGGATGAGTCTGCGATGCGTCCATTGTCATTGAGTGGAGTATTATATTTATTGAGTTTCTCGTTTCGAAACAAAATACTTAACTTTCAGCCGTACCCAAGTCCGTAACAAATTCTTAAGGTCAAGCATGCCTACAAATATCTGAAAAATGATAATGTACCGCTTGATCGCAGCACAGACCCAGACACAATGTCTAGACAATTCTAGACACACTAGGACAACACAATACACGAGTACAATGTTTGAACGCTTCTCTAACCATTCTCGTGACTTGGTAGAACTCCGTTGCTTTTAGATGACGACCCTGACGCTTAGATGTGCCAAGCGTTTGGCAAAGGTCCTACGAAGTTCTAACTTCCGTCTCGCGAAAGGTTTCTCCTTCGTCTGACCAAATTATTTTACAGACTCATCAATTGTTCCCTTCCACGGAAATGTCTAGTAAAAGGCGAAAGATTTATGCGTGTTTTTGAAGGGAAACCAAAGTAAGGCCTAATTCCCAATCCCTCGTGCCGTTATCTACGGGAAGGGCGAGAGCAAGGGAAACGTTCCTTTTCCCACACGAGGTGAAAGGCAAATTTAGCAATCGTGTCTAGTGACTCCGGATCGAAGGTCTGTCGGTGTCCATGAACATTTATCTTTTTTCGACGTTAACTAATAAAAATCCTTAAAATTTGCTGCAAACTAGTCCGGACATCCGTGTGATCGCAGCGCAGATCCAGACACGATGTCAGACAATTCTAAGCACCAGCAATTTCAACAGTTTTTTTTTTTGTACAAACGTTTGCCCGGATTTATTTCGACGGCCCTGTATAATTAGCGTTTCCGCCGTGGTCCGAACGATTTTCACGAACAAGCTGCCGGCTTGAATGCCTATTAATATCCCGCTGTTTGTCGTAGCGGAAACTTTTCAAAGTGAAACAAACGGTTGAAGTTCCGTGGTTGACACACCGAGATTTATCAATCCTCCGTTCATTGTTTTGCCAACCGGTCGTCTTCCAGTGGGTACGGATCGATCGGTTTTGGCAGTAGGATCCAACCCATTGTAGTTTCGACCAATGTTTACTCGATAAACCTCTGCGCGCTCGGCAAACTAACCACTATTAACTACTGGCTTTCGGGCTGCAAGTTATTAATTACATCGACAGCAAGGACCTCCCTGGCAAACCATCGGGCACGCCAGGAATCAAGGTATTTATCTACGAAGCACTGAATAATTGAATCGCGCGACTGGCATCGCTCGTTGGTTCTTCGGGTTATGACACTATCACGCATAGTCATTTTGAATGACAGTCATAAACGTTTAGGGGTGTCACTTTGATTGTACCTAGTAACCTAAAAATTCCATAATATATATGTTATACAACAGCATGTTGTACAATCCTCAAAGAAGACAGCTACTTTTCACTTCAATGATTTTTTAACTCATTGATACTGTTTGTATAAATTTTACTATTAGGCGATTGAAGATTCTTTTTGGCGTAATGTTACATCTAACACAATAGATATTAACCCTTTACACTCGAATGGTGACTCTGAGGGGCCACGAAAGTTGGCACACTATTATTTAAAATAATTTTAACATCATTTTATATTTAAGAAATTGATAAAAATTGAAGTGTGATAAGGACGAATTACAGTAAAAAATACGATGAACATAAGGTGAAATAATTCATATGGAATGAAAATATCCTAAGTAAGAAGAAATGTTTTTTTGTTAAAACAGCTTCGAGGGTAAAGGGTTAAATGCTCTGATAATTTGAAAATGATAGCTTTAATAAATTCATATTAAATTCTATTCTATTCTATTCCATTCTATCCATATTGAAAATATGTTCGCTCCACTGAACAAACTATGATTCAGTGAAATTTTTCTGAAAAGGATTGTTACCTTGAGAATTTTCTTAAAAAGCGTCCGTACTAAGAAGACATCAAAATTTTTACAAATTCCATGGAACCAAGTTCTTTTGAATAGTTAATTTAGAAAATTTCTATAAAACAAATAAAAATGCTAAATTATTGTGTACCTGTTTTATTTGATACCATATTTTTACCGATTTTTAACATATTTTATAATGTATAAAATTGTTTGGTTTAATAATATATTATATTGTACCGTCAATTGATCATTTAAAAAAAATATTGAACACAAAAGAATCTCTTCTTTTTTTCAGGATTTAAGAAGAGGAAACTCAATTTTTGTTAAACTCATATAAAATATAGTCATAGAAATTCTGCAATATAATATAGTATTTATATTAGATGTAGTTTTTTATAATGTTAATGTTAAAATCAGAAAATATTAACACTAAATCTACCGAGCATCAAAATTGGCTGGTGTATATGGTCTTATAAAAGTGCCAAGATTTAATTTATTTCGATTATTTGCAATATTCGTTACGATATATGTTGCGGTCTGTGATGGATTTTTCAATCCGTCAGACTTTGGCTGTTTGCACGTGGTGTGCCGACTAAATTTTAATGATTAACTAAACTTCTCGAAGGACCACCTTCCCTGTTTAGGAAGGACTATATATAACAACGTTCACGAGGTTCGAAGTACTGACTGAGGCTATCGTGATGTACAAGTACGATGTATAACACGAATCGTGACAAGATCGCGTCTCTCTAAGTATCTATGTATCTAAATGTGTTTGTATTCAACTTTATCGAGACAGCCACGAGTTCGCCCTGATAAAGGCTTGTCCCTACTCTTTCCGTTGATCATCCCTTCTCTCAGAAGAAGTCGATGGATCAACGGAAGTCTATGGATATTTTCTGGGCCTTACGATTCGCTGGGAGGGCTGTACAAGTGACAACAATCGAGGGTAGATAGTGCGGATACTGGAGGCATTTTCAGGGGTGACCAAATTTGCCGAACCAGGAAGTGCACCCACATCTGCAAGTAATTTAGATCAGGTGGTGGAACCACCCAATCGTGTCGAAAGTGTAACTAAGGTGGTCACTTGTACAGCGTTCGACCCCCTATTGTCTAAGGGTTCGTCGAGTCGAAGGAGGTGTAGCCCCTGTGCCTTGGGTCGGCCGGAAATGATTGCCAGATGTGGCGGTGACAGGCCCACACCGTAGCCTTAAGAATCTAAAATCAAAGAACCAAGGCCCAGGGTAACAATAGTGACTTCCTGTCATAAAAGTTCGCCCAGCGCTAACCGTCCAATATATGATTGAAGAAAGGAATCTATGGAATCGATTCCTAGGAAGGTAATTTTGAAACTTCAATAAGGTTTAGTGTTAAAGTGCAGTACTATAAGGCTCGACATAGCGCGATACGTACTTCTTTGGTCGCTCGCTCGTGGGGAACTGTCCCTGACGTTTATTTAACAAAATCAAAACGTACTAACATGAACAAAACAGAGTAGTACGTGAATCCATAAAAACATATATACAACAGTTAAACGTAATCGATAAAAACATATATAACACTTAAATATAACAACTGCATGCACACTAATATACATAAGCTGTTATTACAGTACGTAGGTGAGTACATTATAAAGTACTTTATATTTATTTCCTGGAAACGTAAATACGTTCACAGCGAGAAAAATAGAAATGAAATGTACAGGTAAGTTGAAGAAACACAATATAATGCCAGAAATTCAATAAAAATGCATTCGTAATATTTCCCGTCTAATACTGATGTTTGAGAATCGAATGTATTGGACGGACATGGTAGAGCTTATTTCGATAGCCATTATCCTGCGAAATAGTACGCCGTAAACTCCAGTTCTTTCTATTTCCAACAATAAGTAAAATCTATGTACAATTTACAAAAAAATAAAATTTCCATACATCGTGTCTTTTATGAAAAAACAATTCGTTAAAATGTTTTTGACATTTTATCTTAATTGTCATACTATGTAGAACTCTCAATGATAAAATAAATTTGTTAACTAATTTACGTTACATTTCTATATAAAGTATAACTATAAGAAATTATAACAAATATAAAAGGTTCTAGCAGGTACCTAACTATTTGACGAGGAAATCCAATTTACGAACATTGCAAAATTCTTTTGCTATCACATATATAGTATTTTATATGAAGACTATATTTCCAAAGTTTTATGCACAATTCAATGTAATTGCATAATAGCACGTTATGCGAATACGTAGATATACGTCTTTCTTGAGAGATCTTATTTAAAATTGGCGTCCACGGTAAAATAATGTAATCGATCGAAGTGATTTGCTACATTTAGCTGAACATTAATTAATTGTCTCGGACGAACCTAAAATATTTATAAAACAATGCAAATCAAATAATTTCTTTGCAGAAGTACAAAAATTATTAGCTAGTCCAAATTAGAACTTACTTAAACAATTTGTTTACATGCACTTCTATGAGATATTTTTTAAACATGTTTCTATTTGTACAAAGAATACGAACAAATAAATTTTATTGTTTTAATGTTACAAAAAAGTTTACATGTGTAACAAAAATTATGAAAAATATTTAGTTTAAAAAGAATATTACCCTTATATATTTCTTTAATCAGTACCATATTTTGTTTGTTTAATTCTTCAAGCAAGTTTAACGGTATCTACAATAACATGTTTCAATGTGTTTATCCGATACTACAATGTGATTTCTCTTTTGACTGTTCATCTATGAGATCAATGCTCATACATAATTCTTAAGAAATAAAACATCGAATATCGACCCTTCACAAGTTGTGAACATACTTTCAACACTTTCAACACTAAATACTTAAAACCTTGTCATTATTATAAAGTAATGTATAGTAGTATAGTTTAGTACTCTATCGTTTTAAAGTATTTAAGTTAACATATGTTTTAACACGTTGAAAGCTGAGCTATTTTAAGCAAAAGACTCACTTTACCCCATTTGTGCTTTTCTGTTTCAATCGAGTCTATTAAAATAGTGTATGTGGCTTGATTTGCTCCATTTGGGTTTAATGACCCAGTATATACTTTAAGTTGCTTATAAAAGAAAATCGTTCCTTCGCGATATAAATACATTGATTTATTAGACATGACTCTCTCGCTCTTCCGATATACACGGTACGGTCAAAGTGTATATTTTTGTGTTATGTTTCTCATTTATAATAGTGCTATATTTTTGTTTATTTTATAAAATTGACAATTTTATTACTAATATTTACTTATTTGTTTAACATACACATATATTACCTACATATTAAACTAAAAACGGTCGGCGTCACGCATTTGTCCCATGACTGACCATACCTGAAGCAACCCTATTATAAATCAACTTTCTGACTTTTGCCTTTGTCCCTTTTAGGCTAACATCTAAAAAACGTTATCATCGCACATAAATAAATCCGTTATGTGAACTGGTAAGCTGTTTCAGCCGGTGCATACGGGGACGCATGAGTTCATCTCAAATTATTTATATTTTTTATTTGCTTGTTTTATTTCGCCATGGTCTCAAAATATTCTAAAAATCTTGAAATTTACAAAAATTGCAATTTAAATAGCCAATGGTCACTACTGTATACGCATGACGAGTATACTCGTCAATACACAAAATCGTGCCACTTCTCCATGACTTATGCTTCTTATTGTGAAGTATACGTGATTAAGGAAGTATATCCGAAAATTTCTGATAAAAACATTTTCATAACGCCGATAATTGCGAAAGAAAAAACTAGGAACCAGTTAAAATGACTGGTTTGGTAGTTCTAGTGTTAATTTGTAAATTTGATACAGTCAGTTCCCAGGGACTGACATAGCGTTTAACGTGGTAATGAAACAGTTTATGTAAAAATTTTTGGTGGAAATATTCTTATAATTTCAATAACTGTCAAATAAGAAGTCATTTGTTGAATTCGTCATTTGGTAAAAAGTCATTTTAACTCATCCCGTCGTTTCAGTGTTAATGAAGAGAGAGAATATTCATACAACGCTTATAATAGTCAAATAATAAGAAGAAATTATCAAGATGGAGAAGCTACCGATTACTAACATTCGAAAACATAATAAGATGAAATGCGAAAAAGCTTGCCATCTACCGACATCCTGATCGTACAATCTAACTAAATAATGTTCCTAAAGATAATTTAAATTAATTTTTAACTTCATTGACAATATCCGTGAGACTAACGTTTTATGAAGCCAGGCGTACGTAATTTATATTAGACTCGTCCAAACGATCTATAGCTATATTTAATAGTAGCTGTAATTTTTCGAAAAATCGAAGCTGAAAAATGTGACAATCATAGTCGGTCTCCTCTACAGTTTATCTCTAAGCACAGTGACAACAATGCGACCTCATTGAAAAGCCTTTCGAATCATCGGTGAACGGTAATCGCAGGTCCCAGAAGGAATCCCGACTAGAAATTGTTTGAAAGTTCGGGCAACTTTTCGAATAACTTTTGAGAACGTTCGGGCCGTTAACTTTTGCAAACTTTCGTCCCTCGGATCTGTTAAATGGATACCCGCGAAGATTTACGTTCGCTTGAGTAGGAAATGTTGTGATGAGTGTGTATGAAAGACACGATTGAATAGAGACTGCGAAATGATACGATGATTGAAAGTTCCGAGACATTAATTCGAGCCTGCAGAAAGCGTAAGCTTCCCCGCCCCCTCCCTTTTTCCCTTTCTGTTTCACCTCCCAGAACAGGATCGCGATATTTCACAAGAAAAGTAATTATGAAAATACTCGAGTGAACTGATTTAAGCACGAGGTGGAAAGTTTTCTTTACAGCAACCCGAAAACTCATTTCCCGCCATAGTTCTAATAATGCAAATACTTGGCGTATTTAAACGGAAAACTTGTCTCTCCGATGGCACAGTTACTATGGTCGGAAAAGGGGGAGGACAATGTAACAACGGGACACTTGATACCGATAGTCGCGACTGCTTCGAGAGCAAGATTATAAACACTTGCCAGGAAAAGTTTTAGGAGCGCGATGCTGTTAAAAGTTCCAAATAAGCCATGTGTATGCACTCTCTGCTTGGCTTCGGACAATATTTATGCTATCTGGACTAAACTGGCGTCGCATGTTCGACTTCAAACAGTGATTATGCCAATTTGTAGAACCCAACATAGTTCTACAAACGAACGTCACTTTTATTACAATGGCTGTCAGCTCTGCCGTGGCACTCACCTCGTTTACCTGACTGCAAATGACATTTGCATCGCTTGTCTAATTCCATATCACATCTGCGCCATTTGTCTGATTACACAAAGTACGTATAGCATGGCTGCGACTAAATGTGGTCTTCATTGTCCCCTAACAATTATAGCGAGTCCTTTATTTTTTCTTTTAACGAGAATATGTAGGATTATCTCGTAGACCAGTTCAGAATACAATTGTTTACGTGTGGCGATAATTGAAACAAAAATGAAAACTGTGCAGAATATGCCACAATCTTTTTTTTTTCAACAATGTGCAATGGATTTATTCTTTCCATGAAAATAACAAAAATAAAATGCTGAGTAAATTGCTGCAGTAAATATTTTGTTACAGAGTTTTAAGTAAATAAATATTGCACGCATTAAATACGTAGTAATGAATTTTCAATCGCGGGTTGCAGAAAGTCGATTGCAGAACGGAATGAGTAATCGACGTTGACTGTAGAACCAGTAAATATAAAAACGTAACAACTAGAGAAGATTTACACCGCAGTACGGTGCGGATTTTTAAGCGTTTGTAGCATTCGCGTATTTTCTGTATATAACGAAATATTAGTATTAGTAAGCGTGTACTGTACGCGATTTAGTAGCAGGAATTTTTTAGTTGATCCAACGAGTTTTAGAACGTTTAATTAGATCAGCTGATGTTTCGTGGTTCACTTCTAAAATTCTCCTTGTACATTCCGCTCTGCGATGGAAATTTCATTTTCCTACTATATGGTATTTTTCGGATCGATTTTGTTTCCTTTTTCGAGCTGGAAACACCTGGATTTCCAAAGAATTCTTTTTGGCTTAGCGAGGCAATACCTCTGATCCTTCGACGAACGGTATGCGCTTAATTAAAAGTCTCGTTCTGGAATTACCGAGCATTGAACTAGACTGACACAATACATTGCTTTATAATAACGACAAGATCGCATTTATTAAAATCTCCTATAATTTCGTCGTTAATGCGTGCTTCAATAACAAAGTTCACGTGAAAAGTTTTCATGGAAACATTTTTAGAATTTCAATAAGACGTGCAAGATGATTCAAGATAAAGAATAAGAAGTCTCATGTAATTAGTCATTTTAAGCCATCTGGTAGTTTCAGTGCTAACAAATTGTCTTAAATAAATAATAATATTTTTCGTCACTTCAAAAACAAGTGATAATAATTATGAATATTGAACGAGTACAGAATCCAAATATCATAAAAATTTCCTCGTCGTTACATACAAATAAAAACTAAATGTGAATAAATGAAAATGGAAAAGGCGAAAATATACTGAATAATATACTGAACATCTACTTTATTCTATTAAAATTCAAGATGTATTGTCTAGTATAATAGGATTTCTGTGTCTACAATACAATAAACACACGTAATACGAACGTACTGTTATACGAACAGCTGTTATTTGGACGTTCCTTTACATGCCTGTGTATTTCCTATTGTTACAGTGCAATTATTTACATAGACTATTTACATACAATTATTTACAATAGTAGAATGAATAATAGGATGCGCAGAGATCAAAGCCCTTGGAGTGATTATGTTACGATATCGCTAAATTGAGAACATGTTCTGGAATACTACTTTTTTAAAAGTTATTACGTAAAGAAATTATTAATTAAGTATACGATTTCTGAGCTCCAAAGGGTAGTTTCCATTAGAAAAAAGAAGGAAAGTGAAATATTACACTTGGTTAATATTTAATTTATTATTATTAATTTAATTAATTAACTTGGAAATTACCGATTCTAATTATTGATTTGTTGTAAAAATGTATACCATAATTCACTATATTTATCATTTTTAAAGTCATTACACGTTGAAGGAGCAATAAATATTGTCTCCAAATCAGGGACTGAAAAAGTTCCGAAAATAACCGTTTTGAACTGTTATATATAAACCAAAGTCGAAGATAATAACATACTAAGATAAAAATGAAGCTGCGATTCATACAATTCGAAATTGGGTTAAAAAATTTGATGACACTGGATCTGTTCATGATAAACCAAAGTCTAAAAGACCAAAACTTGCTAATGACCCAACAACATCAATTCCACAACGTTCTCAGGAATTGAGCATTTCTTATGGCAGTTGGTGGTGAATTTTGCATAAAGATTTGCATTTGCATGTTTACAAAATTCAATTAACGTAAAAATTGAAAAAACGTGACCATTTGCGAGGCAAAAATTTTGCTGATTGGTTGTTAGAACATCGTTCAATCGATGCATGGTTTTCACACATCATATTCAACGATGAAGCTCATTTCACATTGGATGGACACATCGATAAACAAAATTGTCGCATATAGGGAAATAAAAATCCAAGTGTGGTTTTGATTGAAAGGCGTGATCGGTCCATTCTTTTTCGAACACGAGAATGAAGATGCAGTTACAGTGAATGGTGCACGTTATAATGAAATGATTATTGATTATTTATGGTTGAAATTAAATGAAATCGACATAAGCAATGTTTATTTTCAGCAAGACAGAACTACAGCCCACACAGCGTGTAAAAACATCACTTTATTGCGATCGAAATTCAATGGTAGATTAATTTCAAGGAATGCGAATTGGCCACCTCGACCATGTGGTTTGACCCCATTGGCCTTATTTCTTTGGGTTTATTTGAGAAACAAAGATTATGCCAACAAACCAACAATAATTCATGACCTGAATAACAACATTAAAAATGAAATTGATAAATTAAACGAGGAAATATAACAAAAAGTTATCGAAAATTTTGATGTTTGAATTGAGGTCTGTAAACGTGCCACCGTGGTCATTTCACAGATACCGTCCTTCGCACGTAATTATCATAGAGGATACCTAAGAATTAAATTAAAAAATCTAACAAAATTCAAAATTGCATGTTTTTTATTTTTAAAAAACTTTCTATAGTCTATTTTGAATAACCCATCATAGATTCTGAAGAACCGTAACGGAGATACCTTGTGACGGTTATGGGATCTTTTCAGTTCTCCATAATTGTTTGAAGAACCGAATCCAATATCATAACTGTTTGTAACCATCGCTTGAGATTAATAAAAGAATGTCGAATTTTCAGCAAAATGTCATCGAATTTTTGAATTCCCACCACTGTACGGCTGCGGTAGGTTTAGCGTTAGTGTTCCGGAGCGAATTAATTAGACGAGTTCTAGGAAGTCACGGAAACAGAAACGAATTCGAGTAAAGGAGAAGAACTTCCCATACATCCGCACACATCAAGTGAAGTTCAGAAAGGAGAGCGGTTCTTCTTTCATTTAAATGTTGGACTTAGCACACTAAAACCGAGCTGCATTTCAGGTTACCGGCACCGCAATCGCTGCGCCGCGCCAGGCTACGCGAATCACGTTTCTTTCGCCTTTCATTTTCTCTGTCTTCATTTCAACCGGATAAGTTCACTGAATAGAGGGATCTTCACAAAAGACTCGGTGCCATAGAGAGACTACAGCTTTTCTATCCCACTTTTGGTCAGGTTGGAAGAATGATCTCTGATGACCGATAGGTGAATACATGCTATGCTTTTACCAAATCCTTCGTTCTTCGGGAGGTCATAGATTAAGCAGCTTCCTGTTAACCGAAATCCGAAGAGAATGCTGGAAACCAGCTATTTATTTCGCGTTTCACATTGGATTTTCGCCAGTTTTAATCTTATTAGACACACTGTAACAGCACATCAGCAGAAGTGGGACATCATAAATGTTTTCGAAATTTTATATCTTCTGCATAGTAATAATATTGCTAAGTTTTTATCTAAACTTTCTGTCTTAACACGAGTGACGAGTGGCGAGTGAGAGGCGACTTAGAAAGATTCCTTAGGTGTTGATGTTCTTTCGTACGAGGTGTGAAATGACACATCTTAACTCTTTGAGCGCTGAGTTGCCCGACGCTAAGCGTGCGCCATGGACTGCCCACTCCGTACGAAAAAGCCTACCGTGGGCTGCGTGCCTTTTACGAAAGAGCGCAAGTTCAGCAGACTGAATTTTCATTGCAAGGTATATTGATTGCAACTGAACTAAATTATGTGGTGACCTCAAAAGCCATAATAACCACTTATTTCGGTTACTGTTTTGCAATCGCAAATAACGAATAACTTAATGCCACATCTACTCCTTTTTGACGGAATATATTGTTTACAAAATAATCTTCCTTTATAAAGTAAAAGACTTTCGTCTACGCATAAATATTCATATGGATAGAATGATCTAGAAAATGAGTTTCTAAGTTCAGTAACCACCGGACTTATTTTTATCAACGGATCGTGCAAGCTCATATTATTGCTACCATTAAAATGCAACATTTTTAGCAATGATTCATATCTAACTCTGCTCATTAGTTTTGAAATTATGTCAGTTTTTATAACTTTATCAGTAGACCAATATTCTCTTATAGATGTTTTTTTTCATTTTGGACATTAGCATAGTAATAGCAATAAATAAATATATTTCCGAAAGTGAAGTATCTGTCCAGGTATTTACGCGTGAATGATTGCATGTATTTTAGTTTGCGCTAGATTTTTAGGAAAATTATTTGTTTTTTCGCAGATACCAGTAATTAATTCTTCCGAGAAAAATACCTCAAACGCACCCAAAGGAGTGGATATTTTCGATAAGTGTACCCTTATCCCCAAATTTGATTCATCAAAATTATATAAGTTTGGTACAAAATTTTTCTTAGACCATGACATATTTTCTGCCGTATCGTTAAAAGTCGAATTAACATTTTCCTGTAGATCTTCATCCTCTTCAGAAGATGAGCTAAATATTCAAAGACGTCTTCTCCTTTGCTCATACAATAGAACTGACTCTTCGGTTTCCGAAGCTACGAAAGAAGGTTTGATTATGTTTGTTCTAACATCCAACCTATTGTGTTGATATTTACCGCTTGTGTCACTGCTTATTTTTAATATCTTGGTCTTCTTGTGGAGCTCCTCGGAATCCGCAAACGAATTCCACATCCTTTTTCTTTCAAATGTATTAATTTCAACCGTTTCAATTTCATGTTCATAGTCCATGTCATTACCACTTTTACTAAAGTATTCGAGCTCACTCTTAGACATTTTAGGGGTAATTGAAAATGGAGTTTTAAAAACGCTAAGAATAAATTTTCAGAAAGTAGCAGCACTTAACCTCAAAATTCTTTTAAGCGATACGTTAATTAATGCACAATGAATGCACATACAAATTTAATGAACAATACTGATAAACGATTGTGCAATAGCACATTTAAGCGCTTATTGTCTTTTTATATCTATATAGGCTTACAAGCACCAGTCACATATATCTGTTCATAGATTTCTTCTTCCCAGATTGAATGGTTTTGTGAGAACCCACATATGCGTTCATAGCCAAAATTGAATAGTTATGCGGGAACGCATATATGGGTTCATAGCGCATTCATAAACATTGCAAACATTGTAATGGAGCATAACGTAGGTACTCCGGAACACTTGCCGAGAGGCCGAAATAATTCAGAGAACTTTTAGCTTCGATAACTTCTTAACGAATAAGTTTAGGGCATAAGTATGTTAGTACTTTTATGTAGAGCACAAGAAACTGCATCGATTGGTGCAGTCAAAAATATAGGTTTCTAATTAAAAAAAATATGCAGTTGCATTTTTCTGATGCACCGATGCACAAAAGTGCATAAAATTAGTTGCATATTATGCACCGCCTGATACCATTTAACTTCTACTTATAACATTTTCTTCTATTCTCAACCATTTAGGAGGTACAGCCTGTTCCAGTTGCGTGGGACACCCTGTATACAGGGTGGAAATTATTAAGCGTTACAGTCGAATATCTCCGAGAATATTGATTATACGCAAAAATGTTTCAGACGAAAATTGTGCAATACCGAGGGGGGCATCATGTGGCGGAACTTTTATTTTTCCGGGTGGACACTCCAAGGTCAGGTGAAGGTCTACTTTCTTTTTTTAAATGGAATGATTTTAAGACGAATTCAACGACCTATGAACCAAGTTTATTCAAGGTCAAACTTGCAGGGAAATAGAGAAAAGGTGTGATCGTTTTATTTGTACTTTAGTATGTGTTCAAAATAATTACCTCTTACTATACTTTTAATGTGACCCCATAGAAAGTAGTCGATTGATGTTAAATCCGGCGAACGGGGCGGTCAGGTTACAGGACCTCCTCGATCTATCCACTTTTCTGCAAAAATTTCATTCATTGCTGTTTGAGAGCATAGCGCATACCGCGGAGATGCATCGTCATGTTGCATCCACATAACGCGCCTTTTATTTAAAGGTACATCTTCACATAATTGGGGTATTACATTATGTAAGAAGTTAACGTAAACTTGTCCAGTTCAACGTCCTTCGAAAAAGTGCGGCCCAATGATAAAATTGTCCATGGATTTTGAAACGCCGTTGTTCTCATCCAATGCGGATTTTGAGCTGCCCAGTAGTACATGTTGTGCCTGTTTACATTGTCAGTATTCGTAAATGTTGCTTCATCAGAAAATAGGACGTTAGGTAAAAACGCAACATCTTCAACTATCTTCTGATGAATCCAATTGCAAAAGTTCAATCGTTTGACGAAATCGTCTTTGTACAAATTCTGATGTAATGTTATGTGATACGAATGGAACTTATAAGAATGTAAAATGCTCAATACAGTTCTGTGATTAATTCCACATTCCACGATCCACGTTAACTCGTGCCAATACATCTACAGCGACGCTATTGTTGGCTACAGTTCGAGGTCGATTTCTTTTCACTTTTCACAGAATCTGAATGGAAAAAACGCTGTTCTAGTCTTTTAAATGCCATATGCGATTTTAATGGTCGATCTCGGTAGCGTTGTGCATACAAATTAGCGACCATTCTGTAGTTTCTTCTGCATTCTCCTAGTACCATAAACATATCAAAATAATCTTGATACATTTCCATGTTCATCACTTATTTAAGTACTATCGTTCAGCGAAGGATATCTTAGCACGAATGGTAATGAAAGTAAACTGACTATCTTGCAGAAGAGCACAGTAATACGTAAATACGTTTGTTTTCAGTTTATTGATAATAATTTTGATGTTGCCCTGAGTAATGCTGACATTGACACATGTAATGTTTTGGCGTGACTGTTCGAAGGTACGAACTAAAGTACAAATAAAACGATCACACCTTTTCTCCATTTCCCTGCAAGTTTCACCTTGTATGACCTTGAGTCATAGGTCATTGAATTCATCTTAAAACGTATCGATCCATTTAAAAAATGGAAGTTGACCTTCACCCCACCTTGGAGTGTCTACCAGGGAAAATAAAAGTTCCACCACATGACTTCCCCCTCGGTATTGAACAACTTTCGTCTGAAATATTTTTGAGTATAATCAATATTTTCGGAGATATTCGACTGTAACGATTTATAATTTCCACTCTGTATACAGTGACGAGAAAGAAGAGTGGTGTTGTTTCGAAGTTCTAGTACGACTGATTACAAAATTACTACAGGAGGAGCCCCAGTTTCCCAAATTGTCTGTCTTTTTCTAATTCTCTATTTACTGTAATTGGTGGAGGTTATCGTGGTGGTAGAGTCACCAAGATTTTTTCAGGCTGGGGTTAACGTCTTGCAGATGTGTCAGGACCTTCCCCGAGTTATTCTCGATTTCCTCCTGCCCTGATCACCTATAACTTTTTCCGAATTCGGGATTTCAGCCTCGGCGACCCCTGCCATATCAGGTAACTTTAACGCTCGCTGTCGGTTATGGCCCTCGATGAACCGCGATGGTTCGTCTCTACCGCTAATTTCGAAGATAATGCCTACAGAAGTTATAAAATTGCCTTCTTAGAAATCGGTTCACAGTATATTTCTTTATTCAATAATATTGTTACTGCGGTTGTCCATATGGAGTCGCTATAATGAAGAATTACTTCATGGTGAAGAATCTTTAAGAAAATAATAGAAGATAGGGGTTGTCACGGAACTGTTGTACCGACAGACAGTCGGTGTTTTTTGCCGTAAATAATTACTTATTTGTAAATAAACGAGATACCGCGTCGTTCGCCGCAAGAAGAGCACAAAACGCGCAACAATATGTTGTACTAAAAACCGTACAGAATCTAAGCAAATTAAATCGTATCATTTTTATAAGACAATATACACTAGCCTATTTTAATGCTTGGTAAGTTTAGCGTTGATCCGACAAGGATCGTTGGTTATCTTTGCAATTGTATTTACTAAATGGAAATTTCTAATTCTGGCAGAAATAAACAGTTACGGTCGCCTGGAAAACGTATTTGCAACAGAGGTCCAAAATATAGTTATTTTTATTATATATTCAATGCTAGATATTTTTATAAATCATCTGAAAGCGTGTCTCAAGGATACATTAACTAGCGTGCGACGCCACCACCTTTAAAGTCAAAGAAGGTCAGAAATTGAAGAAACACTTTGAATATTTTTTAGCAATGCGTTTATAAGTGTACATTATTTACAATACTGTAACTACACAAGAAAAAATAGTAGAAATAAAAACAATTCTTACTCGCTTAGCTAGCTAAACAAAAAAATAATAGTAGCATTTCAGAAAACAAAAGTAAATTTTATTTGGAACGGAGCACCCATTGTGCTCCTTAATCCGTTGCCGCAGCGTCGCGTTGCTTGCTCTGCTCCTTCGACTTAAGGTCTTGGCTTATATTTCTGGCTACGGTGATCGTAAGCAGTTTATAGAAAACGCGCATCATGAGCTTCCTTATCGGCGTTAGTGTGCACACTCGTTACTTTTAAAACCTCTAGGAAAATATAATCTGCTGCATAAAAGAGAAACTCGCGTAAAAAAAGTACAGCGTAAATCGAGGGCTTCGATTCTTTTGATCCTAACTCTACCAAACCAAATCCACTCGTACGCTTTGAGAGTTAACTTAACAATATGACGTTAAAATTGTTTTAATAATAGTGTGGCAATTTTTCGTAGCGCCTCAGAGTCGCCACTCGAGTGCTAAGAGTTACTGTTCTGAATAATTTCAAAATTTCACTATACCTTCGCGTTTCAATTGTACCGAAGGTTCTTCAGCTGTAAACGTTCTGAATGTTTACTGTGTGTTGTTCTAAAGTTCAATATTTACTAGTCTGTTTTAAAGTTCATTGCATACTAGTCTGTTCTAAAGATGAATGTATACTAGTCTGTTCTAAAGTTCATTGTATACTAATCTGTTCTAAAACTGAATGTATACTAGTTTGTTTCTAAACTTCAATGTGTGCTAATACAGGGTGGGGCAGTAACTATTAGCACCTCAGATATCTTCGAAACTATAAGGTTCACAAAAATATTTGCTAAAGTAAATTGCACAGTACGAAGGGCGCTATTCGGTGGCGATAATAGTTTTTTTTTTGCAGGTGGAGGTACTTCGGACATTTGAAGGTCACATACATTTTTTTAAATGGATCGGTATGTTTTTGCTTCCGTATCACGATAGAGGATCTTAAAACGAGTTCAACGACCTATTACACAAGGTCATTGAAGGTCATAGAAAGTAGAGAAAGGCGATCACAGATAGTGAAATGAAAACAATTATGACACTATCTAAAGAAAATGTTTCTATTTCAAAGATTGCGAAAGTAATTCATAGAAGCCGGAAGGTTGTCATGAATTATTTGAAAAACCCCGAGAAATACGGTAATACAAAACGTCCTGGACGACCTGCGGCACTATCAGCACGAGAGAAACGTGCTATTCCAAGGGCAGCATCGAATGCACCAATGACTACCAGGCAGATTGCTGAAGCAGCAGGCGTACAAACAAACGTTAGAAATGTGCAACGTGTCCAACAAAGATCTAAGCACCTGCAGCTAAGAAAGCTTAAAAAAAACCGCCTCTAACCGAAGCGCATAAGAAGGCAAGGCTGCAGTTCGCAGAGCAACATGCTCACTGGAAGAAGAAGTGGAGAAAAGTCATGTTCACCGACGAAAAGAAGTTTAATCTCGATGGACCTGACGGGTGGAGTTATTATTACTACGACTTACGTAAAGAAAAAATGTTTTTGATCCGTCACCAGATGGGTGGCGGAGGAGTCATGGTGTGGGCCGGTATCGGCTACCATGGAAAGGCGGATATTAATTTTATCAGTGAAAAAATGAACAACGTGAAATATCTAACGTTAATCCGTGAACAAATAACCACACACGCAACCAGAATTTCCGGGGAAAAACACATATTCCAGCAGGATAATGCAGCGGTTCACACCGCAAAGGTTGTGAAAGCATTCTTCGAGACGGAAAATATTCAAGTCTTGCAATGGCCAGCTCGTTCCCCTGACTTGAATATTATAGAAAACTGTTGGGAAGACCTTGCTGGAGCAGTTTATGCTAAAGGGAAACAGTTTAATAACGTAAACGAATTAAAAGAGTGCATTGCACTCGAATGGGAACGAAAGAAGCAGAAACGGATTAAAAAATTATTCAAGTCGATTCCAAAGCGAATAATTTCGGTTATAAAAAACTCTGGAGGATCTACAAAATATTAAATATTGAGTTCCCTCCGTATGTATGCATAAATGTTAATTAATTGCAATAATGTGCTATTATTTTGTCGCACCGGTTTATCAAGATATATACATTTTTGCAGATGAAACAAAAAAGACCATCCTTGTATATAGAAACTTAGCGCTATTTGGTATTCAACACTTATGTGTATCTGTCTACATATTCAAAATTATATTTTTATACATTAATAAATAAGAATTAACAAATTTTACGGGGTGTGCTATTCTATTGTCGCGGACTGTAGAAATCGCGACGTTGTATAAAGTGAAAATAAAGAAAACCCGCAACCAAATACAATCGTGTAATTATTACGCGAACCAAGGTGCTCAGTGACAATCCAGTACACTGACAAGAAGGTATCACCGACGTGACACCTTCGCGTACAACAGTGACCTTCAACATGACGTATACTCTGAAGCGTTGCTGGACGGATAATACAGCATGTTGTATTTCAGTTGTGTTTATCGCGGCACAAGCTCTTTTTATATGCTCTTTCATATCTTCTTTGGTTGTTAATATTTCATTATACATAATTTAGGGATAGTGCGTATGATTTTACAAAAACACAAAACTTGTATCAAATCAAGAATAAACTTCAATTGACTCGCATACGAGTTTAACGCTTATAATTACAGTTAGAAACGAGCAACCGCGTATTGAGTGTTGGAAATTATTTCCATAACGGTAATGAAACACGCTTGTTTCAGTAGCAGGTAAGCGTAGTGAAAATATTGCTGACAACGCATCAATATGTATCATCGTTGCGTTTGATAACTTTCTAATCATTAGACTTTATATAAAATAAAAACGAACTCCCTTAATTGTAGGACGCAGAAGTTGAGTGAAAATTTATTCGTTTTTTCAATTTATAGATTATGTTACGTCAAGTCTGCGGACGCGATTACTGCGTAGATTGAAATGATGCACTAGTGTTTGTAACGATAACATTATTTTATTCTTCAATTGAGAGTGTTTCGTGGTATGATGTATAGTTGACGTTTATGAGCAAGGTATCTTGGCGGTTGATTACAAAGTGATGGCTACGTTTGAGGTTAAAATATAAAATTTAGAATGAGAATGAGGTGCAAAGGTTTGCAGTATTTATACAATTTTTGGGTACGGCTGGCGCACCAATCAGCGACGATTATGTCTTCGCGGAGCAGCTCGGTCGCAAGTAGCCGCTTAGGGTTGCCGTCGTGCACCTAGTCTCAAGGTGTTACTCGTGAAGGAGGTTTCGGTTCGGGTTATTCCCAGTGTGTATACTTTTCCCGGTGAAGGTGCACACGTGGTGGCTGAACTCAAGAGCAAGCAATAAATTGACGTTTTCCAGAGTTTCGACCGTCACGGAAACATTTCAGAGCCCATGCGTTTCAGGGAAAAGAATTTTTTTTGCTGTCCTTGAAACGCATGTGTTTTTCCTAAGCATCGGGGTTTTTAGTTTTCTGGAGATCAGCACAAAGTTCAAAACCGTTCCGAACGTTGCTTCGTGTACATCCTTTCTTTCCTCGGTAGTATAATCTACTTTATACTCAACGTCTGACAGTTTTCGTACGATTTTCATCGCATGTTATTTATCAATTGTTGTAAGTGTTATAGTTATTAAAGTCTATCACAAGTTATTCCGGACTCATTCGCCATCAAATATCTCCAAACCCAGTATCTAAATCGAATTCAAGCAAGAACATGTAATATTGTTTGTATATGTGAATGTTGTTACGACGTACACTATATGATTACTTGAAAATCATGAATAAAAATTGTACCACCCCCAGCGTTATTCATTTACATTGTTGATGTCGTTGTAAAATAGTCAGTGTAAAAGCAAGCTTCAATCTACAACTCTATGAATAAATGTAGTCGTGAATGGGATGTTTTATTGCTTCTAGAAAGGATTCAATTTTATAGACGAGAATAAATGACGGATCGCGAAAATACAGGCTTCGAGCTATAAACTGGGTTCACGTTTATTATCGTATAATTCCTTTTTTACGAAGCTATAACACTGTAAATATCGAATTCTTAAAAAATGGTAGAAGTATCCAAATACTTCTAGGCGCCAATGTATACCATATAAGATTTCGCAATTTATCATATTGGTGCAAGCTTTAGATTTCATTTATGCGAATTGTGTACAGCTACGTTCTACCAATAATTTATTCAGCGAGCACTCACGCCTCGAACAAACTCTCACAATAGCGTCTGCCAATATTTCGTCGAATCGAGAAAAACTGTTTTTTTTCAGGCTGAAGCCAAACTATTACAGGCTGATATTAAAAGGAGAGAACTTTTCCTGCGGCGAGACTGCAATGTAGCTGAATAAACTCAACGCGTTTGTAACAACTCCCTCACGCGTTTGGTGTTTATTCATTGGTTTTTCTGCCGCATTAGCCAGCCTGGCCGCAAAAATAAAACCGCTTGTATTACGGGAACATGGTCGCGAACGCTTCGTTGCATAGCACAACACCGTGAAAGATTAATTAGTCACATTTATGAGGACGCTGTTTCTTCTGATTTTTGTGGCTGAACGCTTGTTTTGTTCGACGAAACGTTACAGCATATAAAATGTCCGAATTTTCAATGGAGTCTTCAGCGATTATGCATTTTTATGCATCCCAACTGTCCCTGCTAGCAATCCAGGATGGTTTATGACATGGCCACTGATTTAAGCTCTTGGACTATCGAACCGGTCGTTAGTTGGCACACGGATGTCCGGACTGGCTTGCAGCAAATTTTAACCCTTTAAGTGCTATGAACCCATATATGCGTTCTCGCATAACCATTCGATTTGGTTATTAACGCATATGTGGGTTCTCACAAAACCATTCAATCTGGGAAGAAGAAATCTATGAACAGATATATGTGAC
>CM052098.1:21268357-21288182 GCA_028453745.1 Agapostemon virescens
AGAAACATTTTTTAAAGTTGTTGGAGATGTTTGATTTTGCAGTATTTTTTAAGAAAAATATGTTTTCAGTTTTTCATCTGCTAAATCAGGTGAAAATATCTGAAAGGAAGATGAGCACTGTTTTGAGAAACATGAAGCTTCAAACTTTAAAATGAATCTAGGCTTAATATTTATACCATTTGCTTTCGCGAAATGATCACAATTTGAATAACAACAAATTTTCAAGAATTTGAATATCACTGTTTGCAAACTTTTAGAAACCAGTGTGCATCCCTGTTGGGCATAATTTAATACACATTTCTTTAATTTGATATTAAACTAAACAGAAGAGCTAATCGAAGCAAACTATTTTACGATTATCGAAATTAGGAAGTTGCAATTCAGACGTATTACGGTAGAATAATTATAATTCTAAATATATACATTTTTGTAATAGTTTTTATATAATGTAAAATAATTTATAAATAATTAATAATTACTAAAGTTATAAAATTGTCTTCACAGGAATCGAGTCAATGGACTTTTTGTTCCATCGTATATTGTAATAAAAATTGCATAAAATCCAAATAAACTGATTCTTGTCACTTTTATAAAACAATATACACAAGTCACTTTTACTGCTAGGCAGATTTAATGTTAATGAAACGTAACCGTTTTTTTTAAACTAAAATTTTTTGACCCACCTGTTATCTCCTTCGAATTTCGAATTTCTTGATATGACCTCTTTAAATTTGACTGTATCTAACAAACTGCGTCGATTTTGATTAATAGAAAGTGGAGAATTGGTAGGATTTCAGTTACATGCGAAGGGACCTTTATTCTGACCAGCAATATTGGCATGCCACAAGTGATCTACTGATAAAGATGCCCCATCAGCAAGGGTGCCGCGATCAATCCTGTCGGAACAGCGTAGGGGTGCTGGTGTCAGTGAGACTGGATAATAAAGTCCAGCGATAGCAACTCGTGTTAACGTTAATAAATGGAAACTACTGACATTCCTCCCCGATAGGGTATCTCTATCGACAGCTCCCTTATAAAAAGTGTTAATCTATAGCGGGCGAAGATTTGTGAAAATATTCGAAATATTTTCTCCAGAAAGATAAATTTTGTATTCAAGTTTTAAGTTCTCAATGAAAATAAAAATAAATATTGATTTTATGTCACTACGATAATTAAATTATACCCTTTGCAACTTTAAAGATTGATTATACTGACCCGATGTCACCAATATGGCGACATTCGTCCTCAAAGGGTTAAAGGAGTTAAATGTCAATTTTCCAAATCACTATCCGTATACATTGAAAAACCGTACATTTTAAGCATACAAATTTTTTTCTCTTTCTTACACATATATTTTATAAAGTCAAAGTATTCAAACCAAAATTAAGGACAAGAAGATAGAGGTTCGTTGACAAATACAAAGATTTAATTGTAAGATTAAAAAAAAATGTTTTTAATTTAAGATTTCAGATTTAATAAGTATTATGATCATTTATACAAGACAATAGCTGCAATTAAAAAATTGCATTGTACTAGGCCAGTTACAATTTTTTATTTTATTATACAGATTCACTGCATAATAAGTTTCATTTTCACTGCATTTTCATGGAAATTGCACCTTATCTCATGCATATGTTCTGCTAGTTTCCAATGATGTATCCAATCCTATTGTTTATTTAGTTGATATCAAATTTCAATCACTGGACTGATTGAACATCGACCACTGTCGTGCAATCAATAATTAGACGTTACACGAGTGCCTAAGGAACATTAGATTACTTGCTTGATTAATCGCTAGCAACTGCTACTGCGTCAACTACTCGCATACTTGCCAATTGACATCGCGGTTAATGTCGCTGGAAGCTTCATCTTTGTTAATCCGCAATAATCGACTTGAATAACCTAATTGCGAACGGATTACTGAATCCTCGAACTCTTTGTTGCTAAGGAATAATTACAAACTCGGTGTTGGTCATTGTTTTATTCATTCTCTCTAGTAACTTCATTCCTTTTGGAATCATCAAACCGTATTGCTTATGTAGGACTTGGCCGAGAAAGAGTCAGGATTATTTATAACAGAGTTTATTGCAAACTATTGTGGTGTCGGACGTCAAAGACGTCAAAAATTACACTCGTTGTACAAAATACTCTGTTGTTTAATTTTAAGATATGTGTGCGTGTGTACCAGCTGATTTTGTTTGTTTCGATCGATGACCACGACAATCGAGAAAAGCGAATGATGTGACCCTACGAGTTGCGGCAAAAATATCGTGTACGTGTGTGTCTATGCTATTTCTTCTTTTCTTTCTTTTACATATATAAGTACAATAATTACACATATAAATTTACATTGTAAATTTCAATTTTCCAAGTGGTCAGTCATTTATCCCATTTCATTATTATGGTCATTATATCCCACACATGTGGCCCAAGTCCACTTATGTCAAAATCGAAATATTTAAGAGTTTGCGTCTGAATAAATTGGTGACTAATAAAATGGTAGTATAATGTTTCTGTGTTTACAAGAGTGTATAATTTATCAATAAGCAATAAATAATTTGAAAAGAAACTTTTTGCATTTAGTTCTATACCAATTGTCGAAGAGAAAACATGTATTCTTTTACAGTTTTTAGTAAAACAATCTGTGTTGTAAATATTTTAAGAAGTATATATTTTTTTACTGCCCTGTAGTAAAATGGCAGCGTTCGTACCGAGATCTACAAAATGCACTAAATTTTCGTTGAATGCTCAGATAAAAATGTTTGAAAGCATTATTCTTTTATTCCCTTTACAATTTGGAACAATTGACATTTCTATATAACACTAGTGAACTACCGAGTAATAAACGCGACTGATGTACATTGTCTTGTAATAATGATAAGACTGCATCTATTCTGACCTAGTCCCATTTTAATTACAATGTCTGCTTCAATGAAGAAATTCATTCGAAGCTTTCCAATGAAGATATTTTTATAATTTCTCGAATTGTGGAAGAACAAATTACGAACCAGTTATTTTGACTGGTCCGGTAGTTCTAGTGTTAAAAAATTGTCGCATACCGTCTAGTAGGCTAGTTCTTCTAACATCTACAAGAAAATTCAAGTTTATCGATCGAATTTTGAAAAAGTTATTCCGTTTAAAAAAGTGTCCGAATATTTTCGTGAAACACTGTAGGTAGCCGAGATTTAATACACATTGTCTAAAATCTTGTGTGTATATTTCCAGCAGTTAACAAGTAGGCAAGGGAAATCATACTTTTATGTCACCGGACGATAACGTGTTAACAAGATCGTAGTAAGTGACGGTATCATTGAGTTCGTGCGATGTTTTTATCGTTTTGCGTTACAACAATTTATTTTTATGATAAATGTATAAAAATCCGAGCCCAGTAATGACACTAGTATAGATGAAAAAATCGTTGTACTTTTAACCGGGTAACTATAGTAAAAACTCGACCGCTAACATGCGTGATCGCATAAGTAATGGGCTTGCCTTTTGTTCCACGGTTCGCGTAACTCGGAGCTGGAAATTCCATTACATCGTGGCAAGTTACATTGAATTAATTCCGCTCGAACCGGTTTATCCTCTGTGCAAACTTGAGCTTCAGTCGCATATTGAAAGTTACTGTTGGAACAGTAATTAGTTACGGAATATTAATATTACAAATAATACCTGATTTCGGTGAAACGGAAACCCGACATCTCCCCGTGGCGCAACTAGATATTACTCCCAGATAGCACGCGAATATAGTGTATAATTGTGAATGTTTATCGGTGCATTACGTTGGCCTATATTCGCAAAAGTCCGCTCCGCTGGCAGGATTGCAAGTTTCGGGAACAGCGTCTGACGATCAACACGGATTTCCGTTGATCCAACCTATATATCCGACAATATATCCTGTATAGTCTTACGAATGGGATACTATTGGAATTGTAATACCGAATGAACGAATCCTGCACATAATGCAGTTTTCTCGCGTATTCGTGATGAGATAGAACAATGAACTGTCCGATTCGCGATGAAATAGAACGATGAACTGTCTGTTAAGACGCGAGTAACTTCTCAAGACGTTTCAAATTAATTAAGAGGTGTATGGTTCGGACGCGGAAGTTCCGCCATTTTTGAGGAACCGTGCATCTGAAATGCCAGACGTTTTACTTGATGTTTTACTCAGGTCTTAAGACGATGGTTTATCTAAGACCGACTCTTTTGATTAATCGGTACCTGGTGCGTACTATCTTCAGGACTTTTCAAAGCTGCTACCCGCTACCAGTGCGTGGTGGGCGTTAAATTTAGCAACGAATCAGAATTTATAAATAGTTTTGTATGCACTCATTGGTGGATGATGTGTATGCACCATCCATAAGCGCTAATGTTGTTACGGTCATTAAGACGCTCGCGGCCGTTTTGTTTAATTTTGACCCACCGATCGAGTGGGTAGCTACGATCAAGTGGTACACTGTTGTTTTTGAGATATTTATGGGCATGCTTGGCCGGAAGAATTACTTACGGACTTGGGTACGACTGGAAATTAAGTATTTTGTTTTTGAAATGGGAAACAGACCAGCCGTACTCCACTCAACGACAATCGACACATCGCGGACCCACCCGTAGAGGAAAGGCGACACCATTTTCGAAAAAAGATCCTTGAACAAGGGATCTTTGAGTAACGTATTACAAGGCTTCGTGGAAAACGAAATGACAAAGTCAGTAGGCGTTCCACAATTTAACGAACAAACTTACATTTTTATACACTCTTTTCTTACACGTTTAAGTTGCCTTTTTATATTTCTACTTGAAACATCACTGTATCAGTGGTTATCAGTATAGTCAAGAGTATACAGGATGAGTCACCAATCCTTTGCACCTTAAATATCTTTGTTGTTTCTAAAGATACATAAAATTTAGTAAGGACAAAGTTGAATGGTACAATGGAGCTAACATGATGCTAAAAAAAAATTTTGTCTTTATGTCATGTTTTTAGAGATATCAAGGTCACCTTGACTTTTTTAAATGGAACCACCATTTATTAAACACCTACAATGATAGTCCCTTTCATTTGGAATTCAGTGACTATATTATTCCAAGGTTATTCAAAGTCAAGGACAGAAAAAACCTGTAAAACTAAAATATGAAAGCGTAATACCTGTATTTTAGAAATGTTCGAAATAATAGCCGTCTACGTCGATACATTGATGTAAACAAGCTCTGAAGGAATGTTGAACTCTGATAAGAACATCCAAGGTGATATTTGTACATGCTGTGATGATACGCTGATGCATATCTTCAACTGTTGTTGGAGCATACATGTACACGGTCTCTTTTAGCAGACCCCATAAAAAGAAATCCAGTGGATTCAAATCAGGCGAACGTGCTGGCCATGCAACAGTTCCGCCTCGCCCAATCCATCGGTTTGGAAATCGTGAGTCCAACGTTTCTCTAACTACTCGTGCATAATGAGCAGGTCAACCGTCATGTTGGTACCACATATCATAGCGATTTTGTAAAGGGACATCTTCTAACAAAATTGGCAGATCTTCTTGCAAAAATTGAGCGTATTTCTGTCCCGCCATCATTCCGTTAACGAAAGATGGTCCAATTACTCTGTCGTTCAAAATACCACACCACACGTTTACGCTCCATTGTCTTTGATGATCAATTTCTCGCAGTCAGTGAATTATCTACAGACCAATAACGGGCGTTCCGTAGATTAAGTGAGCCATGATTAGTGAATGTTGCTTCGTCCGTAAACAAGACATTAGAAAAAAATGAATGATTTTGAAGCAATCGCTACTGACAAAAGTTAATTCTATTTTGAAAATCATTTCCGTGCAATTCTTGATGGAGCGATATGTGGAACGGATGAAATTTATGTCGGGCCAGAATTCGTATTACGCTACTTTGACTTATGCCTGCTTCCCGGGAAATTTTTCTCGTACTCGCGTGAGGATTGACAGCTATAGCTGCTAAAATATTAATTTCATTGTCTTCATTGGTCGTGGGATTCTTCCGTTTGTACTGTCTTGCATGTACACCTCCAGTACTTCGAAACAACCTGTACGTATTAATGAAAGTCTGTCTAGAAAGAGTGTTTCGCTCGGGATACCTTTCTTCATAAAGTAATCGGGCCTGCACTGCATTTTGTCTTCATTCACAGTAAATCGTGATCATATCACACTTTTCAGTCATTGAATAAGACATAGCGGAATCGCGTTTGAAAGCATACTGATAGTAAATACGAATGCTGAATAACAGTAACATTGAAGGACCTTAGTATGTTTACTTTAACTATGACCATAGTATGTTTACACTATTTATCACTATTATCTATTCTGCTTTCATATTTTAAATCTTATACTTTTTTTCTGTCCTTGACCTTGAATGACCTTGGAATAATATAGTCACTGAATTCTTAATGAAAGGGACTATCATTTTAGGTGTTTAAAAAAAGGGTGGTTCCATTTAAAAAAGTCAAGGTTATGTCTCTAAAAACATGACATAAAAACAAAATTTTTTTTATAGCATCATGTCAGCCCCATTGTACCATTCAACTTTGTCCTTACCATATTTTAAAACAACAAAAATGTTTGACGTGCAAACGTTTGGTGACTCACCCTGTATATACGTATTTATTAAAGTCTACAATTTTGTATTCAATTTCGTCTACCGATCTATCTGATCATCGACATTTCTTTTCCTCGTAAAATCTTACAAGTGCATTGAGGCGTGTGATCAGGCAATAGGTTACTATTACTGCTGAGCCCTGTCAAGGCACATAACACTGTCCAATCTATGGGGATTGTAAATATTCGATTCAAGCGATTGTTGCAGTCTGGATTAGGATTTAAATAAACTTTAATGACTTTAGAATCTCGAAAAATATGAGTGAACAAAATTTTTATCCCATTACAGTATTTGCCACTTCGAACAAAATAATGTTACAGTTAGAATACGAATTAAGATTTAAGATTTTATTACAAAATACTTCTATTAATACTTAACATAAGTATCAATGTAAATAAAAGGGTCTTAACTATTGTAAATTACGACAGATCACAAATACATCTTTAGACAATTCCATAGTGATTTTTGTAATTGTTTTAAAATTTTTCCATATCTAATAGTTTTCCTCCGACATTTTTTCGGTATCATTATAAACAAGCGAGACAGTCAAGATGTTTAACACTGCGATCACCATGTCACCTATATATCGATGACAAAATTGTTTGTGCATGTTAAAAATAAATTTGTATATTACTATATTCGTTGCACTAAATTTAATTGAGATTTGAAGAATAGAAGAAGATTGAAAGACAACTTTATTGCTTCATTAAATACATTATCATGATTTTGTGGAATTTTTGAGATTGTGGATTGGGCAGTTAAAGTGTTAAATGAGGTGCGACATCCTGTATAATGTTACGGAATATATTTTAAAACCGGAAACAACGAGATTTATAATCCACCATTAATTCTAATTTAAGATCTTTTGCGATGACACGGCTTTATTCTCGAAAATGCTACATACTAAAATATCTGTGAAAACATTGGAAAGTTGTTATTGCGACTGAAATTACTATAGATTTAGAGATTGTAGTTTTCCATTTCATAACAACACCTTCAAAAATTGATGTAGAATTTTTTTTTAGTCGTTTCTAGCTAGCTTCGAACGAAAGGTGCGCCGTTATCTTTACAGTAGTACAAATTACACCATAAAGGCTTTACTTGATCGAACGCGTTCCTCATTTTTGTTCCATACAACAGTGACAAATGATCGTATATCAATTTGCAGGGAGTCGTTGAGAAGAACAGGCTTCGATCTTCAAAGCTATGACAGTTTCATTCACGAGAAACATTTTTTAAAGTTGTTGGAGATGTTTGATTTTGCAGTATTTTTTAAGAAAAATATGTTTTCAGTTTTTCATCTGCTAAATCACGTGAAAATATCTGAAGGGAAGATGAGCACTGTTTTGAGAAACACGAAGCTTCAAACTTTAAAATGAATCTAGGCTTAATATTTATACCATTTGCTTTCGTGAAATGATCACAATTTTAACAACAACAAATTTTCAAGAATTTGAATATCATTGTTCGCAAACTTTTAGAAACCAGTGTGCATCCCTGTTGGGCATAATTTAATACACATTTCTTTAATTCGATATTAAACAGAAGAGCTAGTCGAAGCAAACTTTTTTACGATTATCGAAATTAGGAAATTGCAATTCAAACGTGTATTACGGTAGAATCATTAAAATTCTAAATATATACATTTTTGTAATAGTTTTTATATAATGTAAAATAATTTCTTAAAAAAATGGAATTGATATCATGTTGATATAAATGCAGTAGTATTAACCCTTTGCATTCGAAGCAATTCCATTCCAAAATCGAAACAATATTTTCACCTATAATAGCTCCGTTGTACATAGTTTATCTCCTTTCGAATATGTGGAACTAATTACTATTACTCGTACTTGGAACATTAACATTTTGATCGATTTCTTAACTGCAAACCTAACGATGTAACAGTTGTTTAAATAATATTATGGCAATTTTTAGTGGCGCCTTGGAAGTGCCATTCGAGTGCTAAGGTTTAATCTAGTTATTAACACTAGATCGACAGAGCACTGCTTTATAATACGAAGGTTGCAATTATTCAAAGTTTGTACAACTTTTATGCTAATATATGTTTTAATGAACAAATTTTCGTGGGAACATTCTTATAATATCAATGACTGTCAAATAAGAAGTCGTCGTTCTAGTGTTATATAGTTTAAGTTTATACACCTTCAATGAAATCGAACTCGTTTCTTATGTCGACAATTTACGATAAGAGGTGAAATGGATTAAAACTCAAAAACGTAAAATGTGTTTCTGACTACAGTAATTCACGATGATGCAAGTAGGAGCCTGGAGGTTCGCGTCGTCTTCCAACAGCTTTAGTTATTCATGTATTATTCTTCGAAACGCACCTGCTTACGCGAGAAATCGCGTGTACGTCTTCGAGTTCTCGTGAAAGCAACACGTACAGGGTAGTACAGTAATTTTAAACACATTGAATACTTCACTTATTTTTAAAGAATGAAAAAAAAAAACAGATTTAAAATTTGTATCATAGAAATATTGTATTACAAACGTTTTTTATACGGATGAAGGTAATTTGGATATTTCAATATATATCACCTCAATTTTTCTATATATCTTTATATCTATTAATTCGGATATCATTAAATTCTGCGTACAAGTACATTGAACGTCGGGTATCCTAAATCTCATAATTACTGACACATTATCGAAATAATGTTTAATACGGATCTACTGCTTGGAAACTAGCAAAGCTGGCTAAAATTTTAGATTGAAAATATTTCGAACACTGTTTTTAGTACCGACGTTCCACAAATCAAATAACCTTATATTTTAAATAAACGATAAATTTTCTGCAAGTAAAATATTTTTATTCGAATAATCTAGAACCTAAAATAAAATATTTTTAGTTTCATAATCTAAAATATAACATAAACTATATGAATTTTGCATTAAATAGTATCTAAAATGTTTCTTAACGATCAAAATAGATTAGAGACGTACTAAATTGTAAGAAAACATAACGTCTTCGTAATAGATATTCTTGGAACGAGAAAGGGAGTAAAGGGAGCAAAAAAGGAGTAAGATAGTTGCAATTGTGCATTAAAACTTAATTAAAAGTGAAATGGAAAGTGAAAAAAAATTGCTCTGCGTTTAAGGTGTTGAAAAAAATACTACTTTAACGTCTTTTTCTAACATATAAAATGTCTTATTTGTAAAAATGTACCTATGATTTAAAATAAAATAAATTATTTACTACTTGCTATTTCAAATAATGTTTTACTCAGCATTGGAAGCTGTTAAGTTCTTAAATTGATGTCCTTCAACTTGAATATAACGAGTATATGTGGAAAATGATTTCCATAAAATTTTATGAACTGTTAAATGTACAATCTATAAATGTTAATACATTTTGGCGTGGAATTTGATACTTCATCGACACATGATAAAGAAACTAGTAATTCCATTGAAAAAAATGTGACATTAAAATTTTTAAAACGCCTTCGCCCATATGAAAAATGTTTGCATAATAAAATTTTCTTGTCCATGTTGTCGAAGTTTTATATATATAATTGTTTTTATATTACTACAAATAACAGGAACGTTTTTAAAGTATACAAAGTTATTGGACCACCGTGTATGCACGCCCGATATCCCGGCTTCCATATACATCCGATCTTTATTTCGGAGCTCGGTCTGTTGATCAGAAAATACGTCCAATGAGATAAAAGTCGAAGCGCGGATCTTCGAGTTGTGCAACGAAAATGCCTGCAACGTGTATTGTCGTGGACCGAAGATTGGAGAGAAGAGTTACTTGCTGAGACAATGAGAAAGAAACTCGCGAGGACACAGTTTTTACCGATGCCGGGGGACGATGTCGTAAAACGAAATATGTCCGCGAAAATCTTCGCGATTACGAACACGTACCGCGATACAAATTGTCAAAGGAACGGTCGAAACTCTTTCCACATCGAAAATTCAATTCGTCTCTCTTCTGATTCTTTTTTCTTTCCTTTAAATATCGGAAATATTATTTCCAAAAGAATGTAACGCTTCGTCTACCGGAAACGTAATGAGCCTATATGTATATACAGGGTGCGGCACCTAAAACAGGTCACCTGAATAACTCGCTTGCTTTTGAAGATAGAAAAAAAAGGATCAGACCAAACTTACTTGATACCGAGGGGCTCGTAATCTGATGTCATTAATTTTTTTATAGGTGGAGACGTCAAGGAGATATGAAGGTCAACTCTGTTTTTTAAATGGAACGGTATGGTTTTTTATTTACATTCTGATAGTGTATTTCAAGACGAATACAATGACCTATTATGAAGGTCATTCAAGGTCACGCAAAGTCAACTGCAATAGAAAATACTAGGTGTATGCATAAGTTTTTTCCGGTTTTTTGATAAAAAAGAACACGTAATTTTCAAGGGAAATTAATTTTTTTTTTATTCAAAATATTGGCCATCGGCTTCTACACATTTCGTCCATCTTTCAGGTAATTTATGAATACCATGCCAGAAAAACTGCTTGTCTTTTGCGGCAAACCATTCGTCGAGCCATTTTCCAACTTCCTCGAAATTGCTGAAGTGCTGCTCTGCGAGCGCGTGCCCCATTGACGCGAAGAGGTGATAGTCAGATGGTGCCAGGTCTGGGGAGTACGGCGGGTGTGGTAGGATGTCCCATCCAAGCGATTTCATAGTGTCTTTCACTTGTTTTGCTGTGTGAGACGGCGCATTGTCGTGTAACAAAATCACTTTGCCATGTCTTTTGGCCCATTCCGGTCGTCTTTCAATTAATGCGTCGTTTAAATTAATCATTTGTTGGCGATAGCGTTGTGTATTAACAGTTTCTCCGGGTTTCAAAAGTTCATAATACACAATACCGGTCTGATCCCACCAGACACAGAGCATGGTCTTCTTGCCGAAGCGATTTGGTCTTGGTGTTGATGGACCGGCTTCGCCATGTGAAAGCCATGATTTTTTCCGCTTTGGGTTTTCAAAATAAATCCATTTTTCGTCACCCGTCACAATTCGATACAAAAAGGATTTCCTTTCGTAGCGTTGAAGCAGCATTTCACAAGTGACTTTGCGATTTTCCATTTGACGTTCATTCAAATTGTGTGGGACCCATTTACCGAGTTTGTTGATCTTTCCCATTGCTCGTAAACGTCTGCTGATTGTTTCTTGTGATACTTGTAATGCTTCTGCTAATTGCCGCTGAGTTTGAGTTGGGTCATCATCCAATAACTCCTGCAATTGCTCGTCTTCGCATTTTTGTGGTCTACCAGAGCGCTCACTGTCTTTCACATTGAAATCACCACTTTTAAATTGTCGAAACCATGTCTCACATGTTCTAATCGATGGAGCGTGTTCACCATATGTTTCTACCAACAAACGATGACTTTCGACAGCCTTTTTCTTTTGATGAAATAAGAAAAGCAATGCGTGCCGCAAATGTTCTTTTTCAGGCACAAAACTCGACATGATTACTGAACGATAAAACAAAGACGCCAGTTCTTGGCAGACTCAACTTATGTGTGTTTGTAGTTTTATGTTAGACGAACAAAATGGTATATGTGTCAAATTAATACGCTGCGTACTTTTCACTGGCGCCACCTCTTAGTCAAACCGGAAAGAACTTATGCATACACCTGGTAAAATGTCTGTATGATATATAGAAAATAAAATATATATATATATATACTATATACTATATACATATACTAATATACATTTCAAAATGTGTCAATTGATAAGAAGAAGACTGCGAAATTTAATAAAAACATTGTTACAGTACAATTTACAAAATAGAAAATCAAGTTACGATTTAAATTTCTTTGATATTTAATTCGCTGATATGAACATAAAATGAAATAGTCTGAAAGTTAATTATGATTTGTATTAACCCTTTACGCTCCAAGCAATGTTGATTCCAAAATCGAGACATTTTTTTACTTACACGGGAACATATTCAGACGCGAAAAATTCGATTTTTATGAAACTTATGGGAGCATTATAGTTCTTTGAAAAATATTTGAGCTGTTTTTTTTATCGGCAATCATCCACTTTGAAGGGGTGAAAACAGCCCTCAACGTTGAGGTATATTTGAGATATCTCGGAAACCATAGGTCGAAAAATTTGATTTTTTTTTAAATTGTGTGTTTTTCAATGGAAAATGTAGTCGCGCAAGAAAATTTTAACAAAAGTTTTTGTTTAAACAATAAAGCTATAAGCTCCCATAAGTTTAATCAAAATCGGATTTTCGGATTTTGTTAGAATAGCTCCATTATGCATGGTCCATTTCCTTTTGTGCGTATAAAGTTGATTACTGTTACTCGTACGTGCAACACTTCAAATTTTACCGATTTCTTAACACTAAACATTCCGACCATTAAAACGCCAAAATTTAATTTATTTCGATTATTTGCGATTTTCATTGCAAAGTATAATTAAACAAAGACATCTATTGAAACAATTTTTATGAAGGCAATCTCATTACGTCAATTATTGTAAAATAGAAACTCTGAAAATGGTCATTTAACCCACTGTGATATATTTAGTGTTCTTATTCTTACATTAGATCCTGGATAATGTTGAAACAAATCTCGTACGAGATTTTCTATAAATAAAAAAAGAAGCTTTAACATTAAACCCACCGCAGCAGGTCAAGTGACCATTTTTAGATATTTTATTTTACAATTATTGAAATTATGTATTGTATCGTAGAATCATATGTTGTAATAAAAATGACACAAACCGTAAATAAATTAAATCTTGTCATTTTTATAAGATTATATACGCCAGTCTATTTTAATTCTAAAACACTGAACCTGTCGAGCATTAAAATTGACTGGTGTATATTATCTTCGAAAAATCCAAGATTTAATTTATTTGAATTATTTGTGATTTTTGTTGCAAAGCATAATTCAACAGAGAGATCTATTGAATAGAGTTCTATGAAGGCAATCTCATTACTTCAATTATTGAAAAATAAAAATTCCGGAAAGGGTCATTTGACCCGCTGTGGTATGTTTAGTGTCAAATACGAACATAGTGACATAAAACTGGTTTCGAATAATAGTATGGCATTTTTTGGTGTAACTTTAGAGGAGCCATTAAAGTGTTGAGGGTTAACACGTTCCATGTTACAAATTTAATTCTGTAAATATTACAGCATTATCAAAAACACCGTTAACAATAATACGATCTTTATTTTAAGGGGAGTTAATGTGTAACACATCCAGTCACGACATCGTTACCAAAACGACAGTGTAACTTTTAGATCGTTTCACGTATTCTATCGATATCTAAACGCATATAAATAGTATCAACCTATATTCGTAACAATATATTTCCGCGAAAAGAATGAGGCATTATAAAAAATGAAATATAGAAGCTAATTACTTATATAAATATTATGTGCCAATATATAAATCTTTAGCCGAAACATCAAATGGTCCGAACGAAAAGTCGGGCAAAAACAGATTGGCACGGAAAGTGTTAAACAAAATCTGCAATTTATGAAGATTGAACAATTAAAGTGTACGTTCACGTTCTGATAGAACTGTAATTTTACACGGATGATATAAGTGATGATAAATATATTTTTCCAGACGACACGTACAGTCATATCAGATTTTTAATTCCGAACGTAGCTCCCACAGTGCACGCGCACATAATCGTGGTAAAGGGGATTAGGTCGCGACCAACTCGTTTCGTATTCACCAGTTATCAGACGGTTGATAATCGAATGGTCCCCGCTGGTAAATACAAATGATAACGGCGGTTAGCGAGCATCATTAATTAAGGGTCCAGGAACGCTAGAATTGGGGTATAAATGCCGTCGAAAACGAAGCCGAGGAAAGGGGTGAGAACTGCTCGTTCAACACGCTGCGAAAGAGAAGGAGGATGTAGCACTGCCAACGTGAAACTATACCTGGAACTCTCTTAATGGAAGCCACAAACACGAATTCCACGATTTGCAATCGACTAGCCATCGGAATGCTCCCTGGATCAAGAGACAGATAGGTGTACGAACAAACCCTGGATACCTGAGCACTTTGGATTCACTCAGCATAGACGAATACAATGCAAGTTCAATCTCTTAGATAAACTTAGGATCTGGATCGATACAAAATGCACAATACTGAATCATTGGAACCACTTCTTGCTGCGCAATCATTTTCAATTATTCATACATAAATGACATATAAGGTTATCCAAAAGTACCTTTAGACTGTTGAAGCTCGCCTCTTGATTTTAGCGTAGCTTCAAACGGTGCAAAGTACAACCATACAATTTTTACCTGCCGGCCGGGAAAACCCGCGCTCCCACTATCCCTAACGCTCCAGACAAAGGGCGCAAATCACGAACCACCATTGGCCGATACTAGGTCCCAGAAAGTACTATATAAGCAGCTACTCTATCCGTATACATCGGATCCGATCGGTCGGCTCACGCTGACGCTTGTATTGGGTTGTTCGGAAAGTAATTTCGTTTTTTTCCGACAGAGGATTTAATTGTATTTTTTTGCACCCAACTTATACGAAAATTGTCTTTCATTTTCACAAAAATAAACGAAATTACTTTCCGAACAACCCAATACATACTCGAATACGCAGAATAAACTTCCACCCAAAAATACAAGCTTCTGGTCGGGTCTCACTTTTTGACTATCACGGTCCTTCCCGTTAAGTTGCGCTGGAGGTAGTACGTGCTCTTACAAAGCATCGTACTTGAGCGACTGACTCCCCGAACCACAGGACAGACGTCTCAACAATGACGTTGAATGACAATATCAGTCAAACGCCATGTTTATTTCTTGTCGTTTCCTTTTATTTCTAACCTACAATAATAGACAATTTTAACGATGGAGTCATACACGATCGAAGAGCGTGTTAAAGTTGATAACATTTATTTTTCATATCAGTGTTGAATAAAAAATACTCATCGTAAATTATGTGATTTTTTTGGCATACATAATCGCCCATCCGAGCAAACATTTGACGAAACTGGATCTTTTCATGATAAACAAAAATCTGGCGGACCAAAAACAGCTCGTTTGAATGAAAACATTACTGCTGTTCGTGAAAGTATTGCTAATGACTCATTAATTCCACGTCTTTCTCAAAAATCGAGCATTTCTCTATGAAATGAAATTTCTTCAGGAAAGAAAGAGAAAAGGTACTATTTACTTCCTACTCCTTGCACTTAATGTAGAAAATTTTCTTTTGAATACAGATCCGCAGTTTATTTATAATTATAATTGTTAATAAGTTAGATTGCAAATAATTATGCAAAATATAAATTGTCTGCATTAATTTCAATTTGATGGAGACACGTAGACATTCCTTTCTTCTCTTAAAACCTTGTATCACAACTTAATTCCAAGATTTTAGATTGGGAAGCACTGTTTAGGGCTGATAATGATGATGTTCTAACTACGCATTGACAGAAATAAAATAATTGCTTTAAAACCAGAGTGAAATTACTGGATTGCAATTAACGATTTGAAAGTTAGTTATGAGAGTTAGGTCATTATGAAATGTTAAAAATAATTAAGGTTAAAAGAAATTCTTGAATTCGTGTATATAATATTATTTTGCAATAACTTGGTAATAGCAACGCATTTTATTTAAAGTCGTTATATATTTTCACTATTTTGCATTCGATCTACTAAGTTTTATTACAAATGCACAGAATCAGTAACCTAGACCTATGTGGCCTTATTGTGCAAGTTTCCTATCACTGTCAAAACAAACTATATTAACAACTAATATATTTTATACGCCATCTATAAATAAAGAAAAATTGGAAAAAGGATTAAAACTATTGCCTGCATTTAATACGTGCTTTTAGTGCTGGAATATCGATCTTGTTTGCCTCAACTCTTTTCGGATCAGCGATTTTGATGACATTTACGAAGGATTTAGAGAAAAACTTCTAGAAAACTTTTGCAACGAAATATCCAAATGTTCAAAATGAAAGAGAAAGTGAAAAAAAAATTCGAAGAGAAAGAGAAAAAAACTTTTCAATATTAATGTATACTATTCGATTAATTTTCTCTACTTTCGATTTTATGAAATTAACCAATTTTGCAAATGAGTGTTTCCTGTTAAATGACATAATTATATTTTAGTTCAATATTGGAAACAACATGAAGACTAATTTAATCGTATAGAGCAACAGTATATCAGTCCAATAACTTGATAACATTTACATCACAGATTTTATATATTCATGAAAATAATGAGTGTACGCAACAAATAAGAGTGAACACATTAAAAGGATTAAATACTGTTATTACACTATTATTAGCACATTAAAATTATTAAGAGAAGAAACAAGTTTATATATAACTTCTGATTCTTGTAATCGGCATAATAAGTTTTTATTTGGTATAATAATAGGTAGTTGAATTATAATACTCTGATTTATCCATAAATCGTAAGTTCGTTAAAAATGTCAAGCCGCTTACAGAAACCTCAGATTTATTTATTTTTAAACGTAGAGGAACTTAAAATTCGATACAGAGTACATACAATAAATACTTGATACTTTCGCTTGAAATAATTGATAATAAGCGAGCAAGTATTTTCTGCCTGAACATCGGATAATTAGAGCTCTGAGTTTTAAGCTCATCTGGATATTGTTTTTGCGAACATTTATCTTCTGAAAGCCCGAGGATTTTCAGATTATAACAGCATTTAATATTCAGATCGTATTAATATTTTCGTTTGTTTGATTCAAGAGTTTATATCATAGTTTGCTGGCCATCAATATGCAATTGCATAATTTTCAAGTTGCAATTATTGCCGATTTTATACATCCGTAAGCTTTGTGTGAAATGTTGTGCATATTTGATGCATACTAATAATTATTATTAATAACAATATCATAATACAATATGATGATATGAAGTTTAATATTAACGAATGAGATTAATTTATAAGTCTGATAATAGAGTAATGTATATTATTTCACAAATAATATTGGGATTGTTTGTATTAGTATTTAATTAATATAATTGCTTTAGAATGCACTGGAAATCATTTAAATTGCAATTTATTTTCTGGAAAAAAGATCTTTTCTGTTCTATACTTTTCTCGAAACTATTAATCATTAATTTTATTCTAATTGAAACCGAAAACTACAAATGGAAACAAAATAGAAAATATTCAGAAATTCGTAAAATCTACAGACTTACAGTGAAGGATAAAAGAAAGTTTGAACCGTAAGGAATACGATAACCATGACAATTTTCAGAAATTGAAATTTCATACTGTTGGTCACGGGAAAGTTCTCCGGCGTCGGATTTGTCTTTGTCCTATATCAATGGGCCTCGTTTAGCACTCCATCTCCAAGAACGTCGTGCTTGCAAGGTCCCCAATACTTTTGACCTGCACCGATCACGTCAGAATCGAAAGGTCAGCCAACCGATCGCTCTTGCACAGTGAATGTAGCAAATAGTGATTGGAAAAGATACAAAATTCTTTACTAGTTTCATTCAAACCATTAATGATGAAACTTAAACAAAAATGTTCTTGCATTATTAATTCTGACAAGAGCAGATGAAGACGGGTTCTTGCATGTAAAAGTTTTAGCTTGAACAGTATCAGTCAGTACAAAAAGTATTGGTATATCATTAGATATTAATAACTTTTTTTAACCCCTTGCCATACAACTTTCTTTGCCACAACTGTTATTAAATGTTAGAGAATTCAAAAGGAAATTTATATTTGTTGTTTGGCTGCATCCACTATTTTCAAATATTCACACAAGCTTAACCCCTTGTTATACCATTTTGTTTGTAACTAAAGTTATTATATCATTTTCATCGCTAAAAATGTCACAGAAAAGAAACGACAATTTATATCTTTTATACAGCTACGTCTATTTTAATGCTGAAGTATAGATTGAAAAAGAATAACATTTTGTTGAAAAAGAAAATGACAAGGTGTTACACGTGGACCAAACGGTTTTAACTCTTTTTTGTCAAAAGGTTTAGATTTCAAGCTCAGGAGTAAATAACTCTTAAAAATTGCTATTGGTAACTATTGGAGAAATTGAATACACTAATTGTTTATAAAAGTTGAACTCATTAATAAGAAAAAGTATATTAGTGTTTATAAATATGTTAATATATTCAGAGTCTTCACTAGTACGCTTTCATGGATACTGTTTTTATACTCGAACTGAGTTGATGTAGATATCCATTACTTAATAGAACATGTTACTTAAAAACCATTAAAAAACAAATTTATGTCATTCAACTAAAAGTTTCCCACTCCGTTAAAGAGCTCTAATATGACGGGTTAAAAAATACGATTTTTCTCTTGTATTTTCGAAAGTTTGCCCCAATTCGAACAAATAGTATGCTTTTCGACAACTCAACTGTAAGTATCTTGTAAACGTTGATATCTGCACGCGAATGAAATGCATTTTTCTCGAAACCATGTTTTCACAAACGGTAGCCATGGTTCCGACAAAATGTACTTGACCGATTGTGCCAAATTTTACACACGTGTTCAATACATGTGTCGTTATCGCTCGTATTGAAATTGCTTTCCCATTCATGTGGGAATGAGAGCCTTCCTGTCGGGAAGGCGGTCCCGATGCTTCGAGAATGTTTCCGATGGTGCCCGAATCTTCGAAAACATTCTAGAAACGTGTTGATGAAAAATAAAAGAGAACCACGGAGGCGTCGCAAACTGAATTAAACGACGAATTTAGCGGATTGTCTAGACATCGTGTCTGGGTCTGCGCTATGAAAAATCCTAGAACGTTTATACCGGGCACAGGTTACACCTATTAAGAAGTACATACAGTGACTCTTATTAATATTCGGACATTGTGCTATTCAAACAATTGTTGCTAACTAAATTATGTCGAAATTTATCATCGCAAAAATATTCGGACACTTGACGAACTATAACATTTAAACATGAAAATTATTAACATAAGCAATCATTCATATTTTGTTGGAAAAAATCCCATAAATTTTCAATGGGATTCACGTCTGGTGACTGTGGTGGTGGATGTAATACTTTTGAACAATTATATAAAAGGTACTCTTGAACTATACTGGCTTATGTTTAGGATCATTATCTTCATAATATTTAAATGTGTCTGCTATATCTATTGTGATCGCACTTTTCTTAAGATTTTGTTTAAAAATATATAGATACTTAAATTTATCTAAAATTTCTTCTATAAAAACCAGTTGTCCAACTCCT
>CM052098.1:21288682-21301707 GCA_028453745.1 Agapostemon virescens
GAATTTATTTTAAAATAATGGTGCATTTAACGTTATCATTTTTGTTACAGTTTACTTAGTTACTGTACTTAATTAATTGTTTCTTTACTTCATCTCGCCTGCAACAAAGACGTATTTAGGAATTGTATCTGGTTAACATGGATGGTTAAACTAATTCTTTGTAATTGTATAAAAAGACAATTAGACAAACATTCAAGGCACCAAACATTTGCAATAATATTATTTCAAATTATTTGTTAGAAATTGTATTTAAATAATCCGCGTTACGAGTATATTACGACGTATGTCGTACGTAGTCGGTCTGTGTGTTATTGTGTTGTAGTCGATTGTTATCACGATTTTATGTTATCATTATTGATCCTCGTTACATTACATTCATTTAAAGCACAACATTTGGAGGAACTTGTGAACTGTATCTTTTTTTTTCATTCTCATCGATCGTGAATGAGAATTGCACACGAAATATTGTTATTCTACATTTTCAATTAATTTAGTTTTATGTAAAAAAACAAAACATATTGTTCTGTAAATATGCACGAGTAGTGTAAACTTGTAATTGACAAGATAGACAGTGTTAACATATCATTAATGAAACAGCGAGCACGCATCTATCAAATATCAAATAATACTGCAATTCTGAAATTAACAAAATATTTAGTGTGTAACATAATATCAATTATTCATGTAGTGTAACGTAGTAATCGATCAATCAATTAAAATGATCATTTGATTAAACGGAAGCATTTACGTTTGCGATCCTTGTCCACCATACTCGGATTCATTATTAATGTATTTCATTTAACCAAAATCGTATAAATGGAAGATAGAGTAGTAATGAAAACGATATAATTGAATCTACACGTTCTAACATTTATTAAAAGAAATTAAAAATTGCAACCTTTAATAATAAATTCTTATATCGTAAAATATATACAATGGCTCATGAAAGTATTTGTACATTCTTTAAATTTAAATAACTTTTTAAAAACTGAAACAAACGACTTGAACTTTCTGGAGTAATTAGAAGCATTGATTTATTAAATGACGTGTAAAAATAATTTCGAAATAATTGCAGAAAATAAGAAACATTTTTATTTGTGCCTATAATAAAAACATAGAATATGCATTTTGCAGACCAGTGTTAGTTACACACATACTGACAATTTCATTAAAATTGATTGACGCAGAAAAAACGACACACAGCGAAAGATGTAAGAATTTGCATATTTCTAGCAGAAAGAATCATGATAAAACAAAGAAAGGGGGACTAGAAATTGAATAGTCAACGATCATAGAAAGCATCGATGACTAGAATATTTAATGCAATTATTTAACTACTTTGTACTTTTCGTTATTTGGTTGTGAAACCTTTGCCAACATATGCGTGATATTTTTCTGGTTAAAATGAGAACATAATAATATATAGTAAAATATACAGTACTATAGTTCAGTGCATTTTGTTTATGAACATTTGTACTTCAAAAACTTACCATCACTAATTAAACATGTAAAAATGACCTAAATTACGTTGCTTTTGATATCGTCTTAAGTTGAAAAGTGTCACGATCATGTTGGTAAAAGTTTCATAAAAAATGTTTTGTCATTGCATTAGTATTGAAGAAATATTTGATTCGACATGCTAACACCGATTGCTTAGGTCAATCAGTTCGACGCTGATGGCGGAAGGTAAATAATTCTCGATAAAGTGTGTTAGTACACGATGAGAGCAGTGTTTACCACCCGAGATCGTTGCTTTCATCGCGACAACACTGTATCGCTACTCGCTGCCATGAAACTCAACGACATGACCGTTTTCTAATATTTTTAGTAAAATTCTTCATATAATGAGTCCAAAAAGTAATTAAATACTAAATTCCTGATTTTCTAAAATTACCACAACAATAATAAATATAATATTTATATTATAACAATATTATCTCTAGAGTTAATACTGGCGTTCGGAGAACATACAAACTGTATCCATTTCCTATTAATATTGAAATTCTGAAATCGTAACAGAATAAATTCTTTAATAATATTCTGCAGACTAACTTTTCTGGTCTACGCTCGGACTTAGAGTTGTTCAACTTTCGCGGATTATATTTAAAGTTATTAAAAAGACAGCAAATTTTTATAAAGAAGAAACATACATACGACGTGAAAACGTAGATGTAAAAAGTTTTGTAATAGGAAAAGGAAACTCGTGTTCTTTGGAATTTTAAACTTTCTATTTAGTTTCTTCCCATTCTCCTTATTAAACTATCGTAATGAATATATAACATTTCAAAGAATCCATTGTGGAAATATTATGGTATAATAAATGACGTCGTGCCACCTCACTTTTAAAATTTTTAATTTATTTAACCTCTCCTGACACGCATACGTAAAAAGAAACGAACTATAATTATAATTTAGCTGCATAATGTTCAACAGAATGTATCGTTTTTATTATATTAACCTTTTATACTACGATTTAATTGAGATTACAATTATTCAAACTTTTTTGTCATTTGTAATAACCTAGAAGAAACCGAAAATTTACATTTACTATATATTTATTTCATTGAAATTAATTCTGATCACGGGCCTGATTCGATGTCATGATACAAGAGGATAATTATAATTTAAAAGGTAAAATACATGCAGAATAAACGAAGATAAAAGTAATCCTGCAAGTTTTAAAATAAAGGTATGTCTATATGAACAGAGTGTTTCATAATTCGTGTTACATATTAGCATTAACCATATCCGTTAATGACATTAATAAAAATATTATCAACATACCTGTTACACAGATTATCCTTGGTAGTTTGAAGCTTATGACCAGTGACCAGATTATTTATCTAAACCTGAAAAGAAAGAAAACACAATGTCAACTAAACAATTTCACCAGTTCTAAACAGATTAGATATATTATAATGCATTTTATTTCACACCAATTCAAAGCTCCAGTTTTACCACACTTTTTTTATTATAATCGTTAAAATCCTGAATTGCATCAAAATAAATAGTTGCAATATGTTTCAAATCATGAAGATCAAATTCGAATGCATGGAAAAGAAGTAATTATAAAAAAACAAATTATTATTGTTCGCTGGTTGTTCGTGACCTAAATAAATGTATAGTGTTGTTGCAACTAATTTCATTTTCAATTATCTATAAAAGTTTGTTACAATTCATAGTACAATGTTAGGTATAATTTTATTTAAAGTCCCTCTCAAATAAATTTGTCATAAACAGCTGTCAATATTACAGAAATGCTTGCAGTGCATGTAGTCAGATATTCGTTTTAATTAAAAACTGAGGAAATATTCCAGTAATTACTTCAGTTCGTTAGAAACATGCAGTGAAATAATAATTGTACTGCACATAACTCACGATAGAAACATACTGGTATACGCCTTTTGCACATAGAAATGAAGTATGAGCGCATACAATGTTTATATAGTACAAGGAATGTACCATGTAATTTTATTATCAGAAACATTAGTGTTATCATCAACACTGTATCAAATTTACATGAAACATTAAAAGTGATTAATTAGTGTTACTTTATAAAAATAATAATTTAATTCTAGCTAACGTGACTTTTATTAGCTGTACTCTTGACCAAAGTAACGTATTAATTTCTCAAGAAAGTATCTTTGCCATTTCAATAAATATAAAATAAAAAATTAAGCCTGCTCATTTAGTGCAATTATGTGTGCAAGTTCATTTGTGCAATTATGTTGCACAAAATGTAGTATTGTAGAAATTCAAATTCATTATGAAATTAACAAACATACACAAACAACTAAACTATACTATATACTAGATAACTAAACTATAATTTGGAAACAAAGTTATCTTTTTCATTTTGATAAGCATATGCAACTTACATGGAATGAAATTATTGCTACCATGTATTGACCCCACGAAAAAATGCAAGTTTTGTATGAAGTATTACTACGGTAATATTTTATGTGGTAAAGTTGAGTGTTACATCCTATTGTTTGTGCATGTATTGCACTCTTTTTATTAACAGGCAGTTTCGAAGGTATTTTGAAATATATATGAAAATTAAGTTCAGCTAACATTGAAATTATATGCCTGTAAATAAATAATTCGTACGTATAGCAAATGACTAAACTAAAGCTTAGTTAAAAATATTAAACATAATAGAAAACATACATACAAACAAGAGATTTGCATTTCAATACAAAATATGAGGTTAAATTTCTGTATTATTTAATAAAATACTTAAGTATTGAAATATATTTATCAGTACGATTAATTACATCAAAACAATTCTTTCAAGCAATTAAATTGCATTCTTCAAGTTTTAATTCCAGAAATAAAAAAGTCTGTGCAAGAAAGAACCTCACTCTTTTTAATTAGCAATGACTGCCGCTTAAATTACATTCTTCAAGCTTCAATTTTATCATGTCACAAAGAAAAAAAATTCTTCAGAGAAAGGAACTAATTATACGTCCAACAATACTTGTGCTACATTTTTCTTCGCCAACAATTTATTCACTTAAATATAACTAAGAAAATTAGAAGGAAATAACAATCACTGGAAAATTTTGGCATAAGCAAGCGCATAAATTAAAGTAAACAATTTAATAGAACGGTGAAGCTGAAAACTCCAATTGAACTGAAGAAGGGAAAATCTTTGATAACGTAAAATATTTCTGACAGATCCTAAGAGATTTTAAAGGCCCTTCGAAGGTCTTTAAAAACTTTACAGGTTGTTGTAGGCCCTTTTAGATATCTTAGGGACACTTGGTAACTTTACAGGTCCTTTCGATGTTATCACAATCTCTTTAGGGTCATTGCAGACTCTTCAAACAACTACAAGTGGTGTCAAAAAGTATTCGAATGTTCCCATTCACGAGAAACTGTCGACATTTAAACTGTGATAATATCGTTAAAAAAATAGTACAAGAATACAATTGGATTTGATATAAAACTTGAAGCTATCCATCGTTCATTTTTATCTAAAATATTTTTGCATGAATATAAAGAACGTGATACAGAAGAAATATTGAAAGATATGTAAAAAAATTTACAGATTTTCCTTGTACCTGGAAACACCACGGTTCTAAGCTTTCCAATAAAAGGTGCGCGTTCACATTTTGACAGTAATATAAGGTTGTAGCGCGAATGCGATTTAAAATATTATTTAAAACAGAGAATACGTGTAAAAATATTTCTGTACAGATAGTCAGTAAGGCGTACGAAACTCGCGTTCACCGCGCGCCGAGCGCTCGCAGGTACGGCCATAAAACCCCTACTCGCGCTCGCTCATCCGCACCCCCGATTGGTCGAAGGCATCGTGAGACTAGTATAAATACGGGCAAAAACTGCCCAAAAAGCGGAGTTAGGCATTTGGCACCTACTCGACCAGACCCGCCGGACCTCTCGTGTATCAGGCTATCTGACTCGATCTCTCTCGATCAGACCTGCCGGACCGTTTGTGTATCAGGCTATCTGACTCGATCACACCAAAAACCCTTCCCGGCGGGAGCCATCCTTTTCCCAAAACCTGGAACCTCCTCCGAAGTCCACCACTCCACCCACACCCTAGCCGTGCCTCTACCACCGACAACAACCAAGCGTGGCCGTACGCTTACCCTCGACGCCCAACGTAGGACCCGAGAGAAGCAACCCACCGTTACAATTGGCGCCCAACGTGGGGCCCGAGAGAAGCGACGCACCGTTACACCGGTTACAAGGTATACTATAGAGGTTTCACACAACTAAATTTGTCTCTCATTTTTGCTTTATAGAACAGCCAACAGCCTTCGTCCATTGAGTTTTGAGTTGTCGATGTAAAGGGGCATATTCATTCTTTCAACTTGCACTTGCTTGATTCAGAAAAGACTTTCTATTGCTTTCATTCAGTGAATTCAATTTGCAGCATTTTCAGCCATAAACGAGTTCTCAGTTTTCACCTGCAACAAATATTCTAGATGAAAATTAATGGCGGTCTGCATCCAATGTAAACGATCGAGCTTTAAAATGAGTCAAAAGTATAATTGTATTATTATTTTTAACGAACTTATCATAGTTTAAATATTCACAACTTCTAAAAAAAAAGACGGAACAATGTGCACATACTTTTTGAGTTTACTGTAAAACTAGTCTTTGAAATCCTTTGAGAATTTTTAAGGATTTTCTATACATCATTAAAACTTGAAAAAATGTTCAAGCTCTGATAAACTAATTTGCCAAACTGCTAGAAAAGCAGAATGTTTATAATCAGTAGCTTTGTAGAAGCAAAAACTTGAGAAATAACAATTTATGTGGCTCAAAACTTATTTTTATAGGCTTATTGTAAACCCTCCTAAATCTCTATCGAGACGTCTTCAATGAAATAAAAAATATTTTAAAATTATTTTAAGGACTCATTACTTAAACTTAAAATACCCAATTTTTTTCAGTAAGGAAATGAAAGTATAAATATGTGCATAAAAACTTCCGATGCATCAAATTAAATTAATGATGGTCCATTGTGTATCATACCAGGAAAAGAATATGTATTTTTTCCATCCATTTTTCAATGAAAATTAAATTTTTTTTGTTGACAAATCGGTTTTTAATTTATTTTTCTTATATAATCGCAATTAAAAATTCTGGGTCAAATACGAAACGTAACAAAATATTACGAAATTTTTTCTCGATTTTTGAGTAAATATTCCGAGAGTAAAAAATTGAAAATAATAAAAACTGCGGAAGAACACAAATTTATTATCGAAGTTAAAAAGTGACTTAATTAGTATTTTTGCAGTCACGTATAATAATCGATATCTACGAATATTTTCTTTTCATAAAGTATACTGTAATTAGAATTATCGGAAATCAATTTTCTCAATTTTTCTCGCATGAATGAAATTTTCTTTTTAAAAATTTGTATTTTTTTAATGGAAGTAAAGCTATCATTTTGATAAAGATGATTGAGAAAAGTTTATATGACTTCCAGTTAAACTATATACTTATCATAAAATGTAAAAGTAATTACTGAACTGTGGATTTTATATCGTAATGTAATGGAGATTCACTTTTTCGTTACTAACAATGATAACCATTAATTAATTAATTTACATTTGTTTAATCATACTGTGTTTCTTCATTTATCTATAATGCAGCATTTATATATTTGCAAAGCTTGCAAACTTGAAATGGGGCTCCATAATTGTTCTTATAAGAACAAACATTCGTTTCTTTTCAACGACTGCTTATTAATAAACTGCAAATTTTTATGGAATACGAAAATTTCGCGAGGCGATTGCTATAGTCAAAAATTCATAAAAAATGTATTTCTCTGAAGTCATTCTAATCAGTCAAAAGTTGTGTAATAATACATAGAAATTCTTCTAATCGTTCCAATGTTTTTACAGTTCCGTAATTTCAACAATTGAATCGTTTGATATAAAAATAGTGCAAGTCAAAATAGTTAATCATTGAACAGCGAGGGGTAATAAACAATCAATTAAATATTCTACGAAATACAATAATATCTTGTGTTTCTTGCCTTTGCAAGTCAAACCAAAATTAAATTATAATCACCTCATTTAATTAAAACTAAAACGTTAAGACGCGGTGTTGAATCAAACAGACAAACATTGACTTACACTTCTTCTGCATTAAAGTGTTCCATTTATTTTCATCATAAACGCATAAAATTCGCGACCTATTTATTGATTTCTTTTCCGATGATGTTCCGTAATAATTTTGCTATCACCGATGCTGTCGCTGCTGTTTCTGCAGCAATATATCATGTCAGCCTACTCTTTCACGGTGATGCTAATAATTTTGAACGCTCTCGAGCAAGGATATCGGTATAATATTGGTCTCGCATATTTTAGACTACCGCATAACTGACAACACTTTTTGCAACTGCTTGGCAAACTATTTAATACAGGATGTAACAGTCATTTTTTGATCCTATAATATTTACAATGATTTTGGGCGTTAAGAATATTTGTGAATCACTTCTACGTTTACAATGGTTCATTTTAACAATAAGTTCAAATTCAAATGGATTGCAAAAATGAATATATGGAAACAACTTGTATTATTACATAAATCAATCCATTTAGTATGCGTCATTTTAATGTACAAAATTGATATTTCAGATCTTATTTTCAATTTTTAATTAATTATTCAACTGCACTTTTAAATCCAGTTTATTCCAATGTCTATCAAAGTGACTGTCGTGTATTGTTTTCGTATGAATGGAAAAATATACAGATTGACGTTAGCATTATGTATTATATTGTCAAAATCTGGCAGTAAATGGACGTATTATTCTTCGATAGTAGATAAAATTAAAAAAAAACGGAGATGACAACTTTGTAAATGAAAAATAAGAATTACCGAATAAATAATTTTTTTACCGTAATAGAATCAGGGTATTTGTAATTTGTCAACAAAATATGTCGATTACAACACTTTCGTCGATAAGTTTTCTTCAGAAAACTTTTACGTTTCTTTAACATTACTGTTGAAAATCAGATATTTCATATCTGTATAGAGATTTCGTAAACAGTATGTTTGCAGGATATACGTATAAGCAAGCGTGATTGCTATGATTCATGGAATTATTTAAGATCGAGAAAAGAAGCAGGATTAAAATTTTACATTTATAGAGAAGTCAGATTACACAGTATGAAGCTTATAAAAACTAATAAGTACGAATATAATTGAAAATGAGTAGAATAGCAAAGTCAAAAAAATATCAGTAAAAGTTTTGATTTTAACAGTTTAATTTATGTTCATTTGTTTCACGTTCAAATACATGTGTACGTATAGTGATGCAAGAAGTACTTCAATACTAAACACGTGTTTCCCGAAAAACGGTCTATATTTAAAATCTGATAATTATTGTGAAAAATTGTCATACGACATTTTGTGTAGACTGATTTAAACATTAGAAATCTCCAATTTCATAATCCATTGTTCATTTCAGCCTAAGACGCTTGTTGTCTTGAAAATATACATTCAAAAGTCAACGACCACATTGGAAAAATGTTTCGTACCATAAAACAATATAAATTTAACAATTAAAGCTTTTTCTATACACGGACAACTTAAAAGACTGTGTGCAAATATTTTTTCGTCGCTTTATAGAGATTTAAACGAGAGAACAGTACAGTTAGAATAGTATAAATACATCATGAAAGCTTTAAATAACCACATTTGTTACCCTGTTTTGTTCCGTAAAACAGTGACAAAATTCGTACCTCCATTTTTCAAGAGTCCTATGGAAGAAAACGTTTTTCGAGACAGTGTCTTACCTGCTATATTCTGTAGAAATGCCGTACACCAAAATTAACACTGCTTTATGCTTTAAAATTAGTCTAGACTTATGATTTTACTACTTACGTTTAACCCTTTTAGTGCCGAGCGAAGGTATCATACCTATGCAAAGAATGCAGAGGCTAATTTAACAAATTAATCAAGGTTTGGCACCCTACGGTACTTATTCCAAAATCTTCATAGACCGAACCTTACTTTCCAATAGAATAAACCCAAAAACAATTTTTTTATTTCATATCACATTTGCAACGTTATATAAATTTATTTTCAGATAGAGTTCACTTAAAATGCGAATAATAATGTGCCAGCGAATACGCAATAATATATCGTTGTTCAGCACTAAAAAGGTTAAGAAATTATTACAATTTTAACCCTTAGCACTCCAAGCAATTTTAACTCCAAAATCGAAACATTTCTTCGACAATAGTTCCACTGTACATGGTTCATTTCCTTTCGTGAATATAAAGTTCATTATTATTACTTGTGTTTTAACATTTCCATTTTTACCGCCTTCTTAACACGTTGAATGCCGAGCGAATTTTGCGTACTTCAGACGAGTTCCATTTATTTCATTCATAAAATTGAACAATCTTATTACAGAAAATTTTTAGTTACTGTATAATAAAGCTTTCGCTTCATACTACAATCTGGTTAACTTCCACAATAATAAATCGATGCTCGATGCCATTAATTTAATGATAATCATTCTTAAACGACGCCATGGTGTCGGTCACGATGACCACGGTGGCATTAAACGTGTTTAATGCAAACGTAGCGATGTAAAAGCTGCTTTAAATAATACTAAGGGAATTTTTAATATCGCCTCAGAGGCGCCATTGGAGTGCCAAGGATTAATATCGATACTTTCGAGATTTGAAACTGTAATATTTGAATATCTTTTTAATCCACCATACATTTTTATAAATTTTAAATGATTCCTATAATTGTGAATTCGCGTACACTATAAATCCTACGTGCAAAAATGTAACATACAAGGTGTTTCGTCTAAAACAGGACAGCTAAACATCTCCACTACTTCTGTAAATACGAAAAATGTTGCTAACGTAATCTAAATGGTTTCAAAAGACGAATCAGATGGAAGAATCGTTTTTTGTAAATTGTAATTTTTTAATCGTTTCTCCAAGGTCACTCGTGTTTTTTTACACATATATACACAGTTTTTGTTGTTATATATTATACCAAACATTATTGTGCATACATCCACGTTTAATAGCACGACCTTGAAATGACCGTGAACTCTACAATTTGCTAATTAATCCACAACTTTCTTTCAACGACATTTCAAATTACAACAGTAACAGGAATTCGACCATGAACTTGAACTTGTAAATAATCACATTTATTAGTGCAATAAATGTTCGAAATGATGTCCTTCCGTTGTGATACATTTCGTTAGGTGAAAAACGACAGATTGTACAGCTCTTTCGATGATTTCAGGTTTTATGTGAGCACATGCTGCAATTATTCGTTCCTTCATATTTTCTGGCTCTCATATTCTCGTGGGCTGCTCTTGATAAACCGTACCCTTTAATGTCCCCCATAAGAAAAAATCAAGTGCGGTGAGATCGGGTGAACGAGCCGGCCATGATACAGGTCCATTGCGTCCCATCCAACGATTTGGGAATTTTTCGTTGAGGACACATTTTGCAATATGGGAAAAGTGTGCTGGACACCCATCGTGTTGACACCATAATACTAGTCGGTTCCTAAATGGTACATCTTCTAATAAACTTGGTAGAATATGATCTAAAAATTCAGCATACTTCTGCCCAGTTTGCGTACCGTTGATAAAATACGGCCCAATTATCCTATTATTTAGAATACCACACCAGACATTTATCCATGGTCTCTGCTTATCGAGTTGTCTAATCCATCGTGGATTTTCAACCGACCAATAATGCATGTTCTTGAGGTTCACCTGACCATCATTTGTAAAGGATGCTTCATCCGTAAACAATACTGTTTGGAAAAACGTTTCATCACTTTCATATTTCCGTATACCCCATTGAGAAAAGTGTACGCGGTTTTCAAAGTCTCTTCCATGGAGCTCTTGGTGAAGAGATAAATGGAAAGGATGAAATTTTTGTGAATAAAGAATCCGGAATATGCTTGTAACACTAATACCAGTTTCACGTCCAAGTTGCCTTACACTAACACGCGAGTTTTGATTTACTTTCGCAACGATATTGTTCACATTTGCTTCATGAGTAACAGTCTTACGTCTCATACGAATGTTTCTGTTGACACTACCAGTCTCACAAAATGTTTTAACAATACTTGAGTATGCAGAACGTGATGGACAAGAACATTCTGGAAATCTATCTTTGTAAATTCGTATTGCTTCTCTTAGACATTCTCGAGCTTCACCGTAAATTAAAACCTTTTGAATTTTCTCTTGTTCTGAATAACGCATTATGAATCGCTTGTCGATACACAGAAATCTAGCAGTGAGCAAACTCTTAAATACATATCTCTCTCACTCTCTGTGTACGCAGAGTGGAGATATTTAGGTGTTCTGTTTTAGACGAAACATCCTGTATTAAGGTTTCATATGACGCACGTGTCTCGTATCTAGTACCGCTACTCGCATATAACAATTTCGAACGACATTTACTACCCTTCGAGTGTCGAAAAATGAAAGAAGTGGTTGCATTGATTGCCGCGCATGGTTCTTCTGAATGGCCACAGAAATAGGTTTTACAAAAGTTAAGCTCCAATGCGTAGATGTTAACGTTCAGACAACTGGCAAACGCGAAAAATATACCGCAACGAGGCACAAAAGGTGCAGCCCCTATTTCGTCGATCGAGACCAAACGAATTGTTGAGTTCACTCGATATTTTCTCCCATCCATTTCTCTGAATAACCTGTACCACGCCGAGCCCCTGAGTACTTCTAACGATTAACAACGCGTGCTCAATTTGAATAAAAGCGAATTTTCCCTTGTGCACGCGTCTAAAATATAAATAGTAAAAACCGAAAACCGAATATTCCGCGTCGGCAAAACGTTATTGAACGGCCATCCGACAAGCACCTCGAATATCCGAGCTACATTTCCATATGTATTATGTAGATCACTATGCGGGAATCCCATCCCCACGTACACTGTGAATTTCCCACCATCTTTTGGCCGAGTATGAGCCTGAGAGATGACACTTGATATCCGTGTATCATTTTACTCCGACTCTGACGTTTTACGCGAGAAAGTGTATAATGGTAAGATATCCTGACACCTCCTTATATTCCTTGAAAATAATTATTCCATGTTTATTTTTACATTCTCGATGCTGTGTCGCAGGTGTGTCACAGCCTGACGCAACACGATTCGAATTGCTTTCGAAGCATATTAACAACAATTTGTAATCCATGGTCTGCGGAAATAAAAATAAAAAATTTCTTTGTTAATCTTATTGATTCTCTTTATCTAATTGTATCCACCGGAAGCTTATTAACACGTTAAATGCTACGGTGGTCACCGGTGACCGGCACCATCGCGTCGTTTAAGAACGATTATCATGAAATTAATGGCATTGAACATCCATTTACTATTGCGAAAGTTAACCAAATTGTAGTATGAGGTGAGAGTTTTATTATACAGTAATTAACAATTCTCTTTAATAATATTGATCACTTCTGCGAATGAAATAAATGAAACAATTCTGAAGTACATAAAACTGGCCCGGCATTTAACGTGTTAATAAAC
>CM052098.1:21313224-21331696 GCA_028453745.1 Agapostemon virescens
AATCGTGTTGAACAGTGTTATCAGTCGATATTCGTAGTCGAAAACATCTTAATCATTACTGAAATATAAATTAGGTAGTTGGTCATCCAACATAACCCACAGAAAGGTACAAGGTCACACTGCGTAATGCACACTCTGGACAGTGCACAATATAATTCTTATTGTTACAATGACTATTGTATCTCGTTGCTGTGAAGATAAGAAATCTGATTAAACATGCAAATTGAGTGACTAATGTTGCGCGTAAGAAGACAGCGCAAAATTAAAATTATGATGGAGAGAATGTGTTAACCGAGTTTCGTACTGTGTCGTCTCAGTGCAAAGGTAAATGTAGTAAATCACAGAACTAGATTAAAGTTAGGTCCTTTATAACCAACTATAACTCCTGGTCCACGGTATTTCATGAGCTCGTACTTGTTTCAAATCGGATTCAGTTAATTTTTGAGTTTTCGCGTAGCTGCGAACTTCAAAGCGGTACTAGGAGAACGCGCGGAACTTTGTCAATGTTATTTTCTCCTGAGCGAAGTTGCGCGTATTTGATTCACGATCCATCAAGATTTCGAACGAATTCGCCGCTCTGTTCCGGTCCATTTCAGTTCGCAATCGGCTCAAGTACGGCCTTCGAGAATTTCAATGCAACTCGTGCCGCGAGGTTCAAGATGAGAACGCGAAAACATCGCAACGGTCGAACAGCGTTTCCTATGTATCGCCGCAAATAGATTACACACCAATTATAAACACGACATCCTACTAGAGAAGGTGTTAATAATTAGCACGATGGTCTAAATCAACATATTGAATTGTTAAACACGATACAACGTAATCGTATACAAGGGAAATGTGAGGCGGCACATTGCGTCTCCAATAAATCAATTTTGCCGAATTAATTAATTGGAACACACCCCCCAAAATGACATTTGCTGCGAACCAGTGAACGAGCAAACTCTATTAGTTAAACGGAAATTAATTAACTAAACCGACCAAAAGGAAACAATGCATTTTACAGAATGCTAATACCTGACCTGGACAGTCAGAAACCCTTTGAGGGAGTATTCTGATTGTGGACCTTCAAAAATCAATTTGTAGGTAGTAAAAGAGAGATAGGCATACTAAATGAGTGGCGTATTTAAAGTAACGTGCGAATAAAGATCGTTTGGACTGGACGATAGTTATTTAGACCGATTTCGAGAAATGAGATAAGACAAAAAGTTGATCGTGATGTGTCACGTCACCGTAAATACAAACTCACCAAAAACGCGCATCATCGGCTTAACATATTATTAAAATACGTTTTTTTTGTCTTAAACTCGAACGCTATTGCTTGAACCAATGGCAATTTAGATGGAGCAACGCTTGAAACACATGCATTGTAATAGAAATCGGACAAAATCGGAATAAATCAAATCTTATCAGTTTAATAAGAGAGTATACACTAGTCAATTTTAATGCTCCATAAGTTTAGCGTTAAATCGGCCAAAGTGCTGCAAACTCGATTACATTGACTATCAGCTAAACTAAATATATGCAACGCTTGGGACGCTTTATCAAAACTAAAATGCTAGCTTATCCTACGAAATATCATTTCCACCTCCGTTTCCTAAATATTTATATCATGTTTCAACTATGTTGTTCCAGCGAAACAGAAAAATATTCTGAGCCATGAAAACATTTGAACGTCCTTTAAATAAAAAAAAAACTGTGACGAACATGCACCAAACGGTTCAAAATATTTTTTTTAAATGTAATAATTTACCGAACGACGTGCAGGAAGGTTTTTGAAAAAATTGCAATTGGTAGAAACTCCGTGGGAATTAAAAAAATATATACTTTTTAAAACTGTCCTATTCAAGCCCATAATGATAATTTAAAATATACGTTTTGTAGATTTATGTCAACTTTACATATGCTGAAAATTTCATCAGAACCGATTAACGCTGAAATAAACGATCTCGATTTGTATGAAATTTCCAGCACGTATGTAGCAAATATAAATCTACAAGATGTATATTTATAATTTTCATTACAGGCTGAAACATGAAATTAAAAAAAATGCCTTTTTTATATGTTCATGTAACTTAGAAAAAAGTCAAGTCGTTCGGTCCAATTTAAAAAAAAATATTCTGATAGAAGTAGCGTTTGAATATTTTCGCAACTGACTGTATATTCTTCCGTTTCGTTCCAACTGAGTAGTTAAAACATGATTCAAATGCTTATGTAAACTAAGATAGGAATGATATTGTATAATATAACCTTCTATTTCGTTTATGATAAGGGGTCCTAAGCTGCCAGTGCATTCAGCGTAGCTCACCCGTTAATGTAGTCGGAATTGCAACACTTTGGCTGTTTGCACATTTAATGGAGGATTCCACAGTGTGTACACTGCCGCTCGAGTGTATGCGAACACTTTCTTAATTGCTTAATAATAGCATATATGGTGTCCAAAAACCGTTCGTTGAAAGAGGTAATTCCTGGAATTATTCTAAGAAACTTTCTCCTTTGCCAATTCTTAATTTGACGTTTCGATTTTGTGTTATTAACGAAAAACACGGACCAATCAGAACGCAGGTACAGCGGACGCGTTACAGCTCGACCAATGATAATACACATGACATTTTCGCGGAGGAAAAGATTTCTTAGAATTACCCCAGAAATTCTCTGTTTTGAAGGTACTTGAATATTTTTGGGACAGTTTGTATAATTTACAAGATAGCTAATTGCTTCAGGTTAAAACTCCGTTATTATTACATTTGTGAAAATATGCCAAAGTGTAGAAAACTAAATGACTCGAAAAGCATCGTATCTTTAGACCCTTAAGTTTTTTAAAGTATAGCAGTGCAAGTTCAATTGCTAGTACAATTATGTAACTCGTATTTTAGTTAGAGTATAGAATTACAAGAAGACCATATTATGTAACTTGTTATGTAATACTCGCCGGTAACACTAAACTGCACGAAATGGAGAGACAATAGTTTCCATCTGTGAATTAGTAGTGAAATTATGAAAAAGTGGCATACTCTCTAGTCTGGTAAATTACACAGTCATCCTACTCTATAAAAAACATGTACATGGTGTCATGTAACTGGTGATACAAACGGATAAAGGCTAATTCTATGTCAAAAAATGCGTCGACAATATAAAATAAAATTTGTTCATTTGCGACTTTTTTTCGAGGAAATCAACTTAAAAAATCTGCTGGCTCACATATACTCGACCCAGCCTCAACTCAACACTATAACACTCTACTCAACTCGAAATTCAACTCAACACTCTTATTTTATAAACACTATATATATATATACTTTATAAAGTAGTATGATTCTGCGTAATATGCCACTTTTCCATAAATTCATATTTGATTCACAAAAAGCAATCATTGCACGCCCATTTTATTTAATTTAGCGTAACCGTTGAAGTATAATAAGTTATATAAATACGGTCTTCATGTAATTCCATACTCTAACTAACATACGAGTTACATAATTGTACTAGCAATTGTACTTGCACTATTCTACTTTAAAAAATCCAAAGGCCTCTAGATACAGTATTCTTCGACTCATTTATTTTTCTTCACTTTGGTACATCTTCGTATATATTATGCATTTATACGCATTAATAATGAAGTTATGACCTGAAACAATTGCGTGAACTACCCTGTATATAATACAAGAAGTCCCAAAAATATTCAAGTACTTTAAAAGAGAGAATTTCTGGGGTCTAATGATCTTAGGGCTTACAGAAGGACTTATATTTTGACATAAAATTAACCACTATCCTGTTTTACCAACAATTACATGACACCTTGTGTATAAATAATTAATGTAATTTTTATTGTATTTATTTTAAAAAATTTACGATATATATTTACTTCAGATATGTACAAATGTGTATGCAAAGTCTTTATAGATAAGATGGAATACTTCTTTCGAGAGAAATTCATAAAGGTATGTAAAAAATGGCAATCAAAACCAAAGTACCCTCTTAACCGGTGAGAAAAGTCTATGAGCTCGAATCCTGCAAAAGAGAGAAAGAGAGAGAGGTGGCGGAAACGAAATGAGGGTAGAAGAGGAGGAGGTTCACGATAACCGACGCCCAAATTTAACATCCTTTTCTTTTCTCTCCGCGACATTATTTTCGCTGATCTCCTTCTTCCATCCCTGCTGCACTTTCACCCTCTCTCCGAGCTCACTCTTTTTTCTCTCGTAAATTCCTATTTTCCGCATAAATTCCATAACGTCCCTTCGCTATCACGTTCCCCTTTTCCTTTTCCCGTTTTAGTCGCGAGCAGTACAGCGTCCAAAAAAAGGGGTAGACCGTAGTGGAACGAAAGGGGTGAACACCGGTCACAAGGGGTAGCACGGTAGTTGCACCAACTGCACCAACTGCAACAACTGTGCCAACCATGTGGGGCCAGTTGCAGAACAGAGCACTTATCATGCAAAGGGAATGCTATTTTTTACCATCCGGTTCCATTCGCTTTATTTTCCCTTTCAAAGTTCGCGAAATGAAGGGAGCAGTTTCGTATAGATGCACAGAAGTCGGACTCTTATGGGAGTCGACAGTAAACCGATCCCCTTTCGATTTAAAACCTTTGATATTTTTTCAAAGACGGTCAAAAGGAGCATCGATCGATCAATTTCATTCAAAAATACTAAGGTCACGTATTTTTTATTAAACACCAAACTCTATCCTAATTTTTTTATAGAAATTCGTTTAATCAATTTCATTTAAAAATACTATGGTAGTGTCTATTTTTTATTGTATGTAAAACTGTATACATTCTTTTATAGAAATTCATTCAATCAATTTTATTTAAAAATATTAAAGTAATATTTACTTTTCATTAAATACAAAGCTCTCTACTAATTTTTTGTAGAAATTCATTAATAATATAATTGCTAACTAACTTATTAATTATATATAGTAATATATAATTGCTAAGTAACTTTTGTTTCTGGAAAATTTTATTCACCAGAAAATTGGTCAATCAAGTCGATCAAGGTGTTCAAATCTTTTTTTACCCAGAGTATCAATACAATCAAACAATTTCTAGCGATTAAATGAAATGGATAGCTGCTATGTTAAGATCAACAGTATAAACAACGTGTCTAAGGAAGTTCAACAGAAAGTATACTTTAAATAGTTGATAAATAGAGCGGCGAATAACATTAAACACCGTCAATTGTAAAATTGTATAATTTGTCCGCAGTCCGCAGGGTTATCGCAAAGGTGGACGAATGAAATCAATTGCTATTTAAAGTAAAATTTATCCAGTAATTGTGTACGAGAAATCAACATTATATTTTTTTGTACTTTTTTTAAAAACTCTAATATAACTCAGTAAACAGTTAATTTCGTCGATTGAGACAAATTGTTAATATTTAAAAGAATTTGTTGTATAGTTTGGAAGGTCTTGTATGTTAATCATAGCCTGGAAAAATAAAATGACTGGAGTAAACATTCAACAAACAGTATCAAATTTTATATTGGACTTAGTGCTTCACTGTTAGCAAAAAATAAATTGATATATTTATTAAAAATGGTGGATATAGTATTACAAACTACATTATATTTTTAAGTTTTTGCGATCAAAAGTTATTTAGATTCCATATTTCGAAAGTTGGACTTTTTAGCAGAGTTTTGAACATTGTGAGACGAGTGAAGAATCGACTTTTTCAATCACATTTTTTGAAATTGTAAAACCTTTACCACTTGTGCCCGTGTTCTGTTAGGCTGGTCGCTGGATGTATGGCTTTTATGGTAGTCTACACAAATATGCGTTCCTTTTACTGCTTATTCTTTGCATATGAAACATTTGAACAATAATAAAGAAACTTGAAACTTTAACATTCTAAACCTTAGTAAAACTAAATTAAAATCTGATCGTTAAGAAATTAAAAATACTTTCTTAATATTTTCTGCTAAAATTCATTGGAGTGGCAAAGTGATGAATAGAAAACCTACGTTTTCTATTTTTTACGTTTTATATTTATCCTTGCACTTCGAGCGCTTAACTGAACAAGGCTCGATATTTAGAGGTAGTGCAAATAATATTATAAAGACACTGGACTTGTTAGTACACAGAACTGACTTTAATCAGTCGTTCCTGAATTACACTGACATTTTGCTAATACACGTTAGAATTTTGTTAAATATATAGTTACGAAAATATTCGGACACATTCTAGAACGGAATAACTTTTTAAAAATGGGCCAAGCAAATTGAATCGTTGTTTTTAAATAATAGAAGACTGTCTATTAGACACTATGCAAAAAAGTGTTTAATAAAAACTGCAATTGGTTGGAATGATAAATGAAATAAAAAATTATGTCTTGAGACTTTTTCATCTGAGCCTGTAACCAAAATTTAAATATTGCCTTTTGCACATCTTCGAAATTTACATGCATGCTGAAAATGTCATCTAAATCATTTATCGTCTTTATGAGTCACAAACAATTAAAGATAGCGAAGATCGCAGATTTTCGTGACTTTTGAACTATAACTGTACGAAACCAGGAGATTTTTATATCTTCTATGTTTGTGGCTCGATCCTGCGTCAAACAATTCCGATGAAATAACCCGGACCCGGTTCCCTTATCTTCTGGATCTCTTCCATGACTTTCAAACGTACAGAGACAGCTTCACGTGTTGTTTTGACCGCACGAATAGTAAATCGTTTTGTAAGAACGTTTTATATTTATCCTTGCGTTTCGTGCGCTTACTTTAACAAGGGTCGATATTTAGGGGTGGTGCAAATAATATTATAAAGACACACGACTTGTTAGTACGCAGAACTGAGTTTAATAATTCCGACGTACTGGTTTTTCTTACGAGAATAATACTGATTTACAAACGAGCGATTTAGTTGAGTTGAAGTAGTTTCAGTGACGTTTGAAATGTGAATCGCTAGAGTGCGAAAAGTGTGCAGTATTTATACAAAAAATGGTTCATGTAAGCGCACCAATCAGAATCGATGGTGGCTGGGTCAAGCGGCGCGATCGCAGGTAAACGTTCGGTTTGGCCGTTGCGCCTGGTCGCAAGACGTTGGACGTAGGGATGGTTTATTGCTGGGGATTTCGAGAAAGCCGGCTTTGTAGGAATATACCGGATGCTGAACTTGTACAGTGTCGAAATATTTGTATGCGCTTATATATAATGTTGTTACGAAGTAACACAGATCTTTATGCAAAAAGATGAACTGTATCGACAACAATATACAGAAATCAAACAGAAGCTTCTATTTCTCCTTAATAATCTTTAATCTGCCTACTACCTCAGATTGTATCTACTCATTTCTATTATAAAATCTGCAGTCTAAAAATAACTTATTTATTGACTTATGCACAATGAAACGAAACATCTAATTTCGTGAATAACAAAAAGAATAGTTATTCAAAATTTTAAAAACAATGTCTAATTATCGTTTTCTCTCTAAACGTTTCTATACACATGCTATTATTAGGTAAATCGGAAAGTTCCGTCCGTTTTTTTTATAAAAAGTATAGCTTTATTCATGAAAGAAAATGAAAAAGTACGTTAATCAAAATATTGTCCATCGTTAGCGATGACTTTTTCCCATCTTTCGGGCAACAAGCGAATTCCGCGTCGAAAGAATGATTCATCTTTGGAGGTTATCCAGGCGGAGATCTATTTTTCGAGATCTTCGTACGAATTAAATCGTTCTTCAGCAAGTGCGTGTGCCATCGACCGAAACAAGTGGTAGTCAGATGGGGCACAGTCTGGTGAATAAGCCGCATGTGGTAGCACTTCCCAGCGAAGTGCTTCTATCGTTTCCTTGACAATTTTTGAGACGCGAGGCCGAGCATTGTCATGCAGCAAAATCACCTTACGCTGTCTCGTTTCATATTGTGGTCGTTTTTCGTGCAATGCTCGACTCAAACGGATAATTTGTTGTCGGTAGAGATCTCCCGTGACTGTTTGACCAGTTTTTAGCAGTTCATAGTATACCACACCTTCCTGATCCCACCAAATGCAGAGTAAAGCCTTTTTTCTGTGGATATTCCGCTTTGGCGTCGATGTTGAGGGTTAGCCAGGATCACAAATGGTTTTTCGACGTTTAGGATTGTCAAAATAAATCCATTTTTCATCCCCAGTGATGAGACGATGGAGAAACCCCTTTCTTTGTTGCCTAGCAAGCAAAATTTCGCAGATGGTTTTCCGCCTTTCAATGTCTCTTGGCTTGAGTTCATATGGGACCCACTTTCCTTCCTTGTAGACCTTCCCTAAGGCTTTTAAACGGTCGCAAATGACAGATTGAGCACAATTTAACGCTTCTGCAATTTGTTTTTGCGTTTGACATGGATCTTCATCCACCAATGTCTGCAATTCTTCGTCTTCGAATACTCGTGGCCGTCCAGAACGCTCTTTGTCCTCCAAAGAAAAATCACCATTTTTAAAACGTCGAAACCACTCTCTACATGTTTTATCGGAAACAGCATTATCGCCATAAACGTCTACAATCATTCGATGAGCTTCAGCTGCCGTTTTCGTCCAATTGAAACAAAAGACTAACACTTCGCGCAAATGACGCTTATTCGGCTTAAATTCCGACATCTTCAATGTAGAAAAAAAACGAAGTTATTGATGCAACCGTAAATTGTTGTGTACTGAGTTTTATTAACAGATGTTCAAACTAAAAAGTTAGCCTTACTTTAGAGGTTATAGTTACCCACAGTTCGAGCTACGGCTACTCGACGCTAGATGGACAGAACTTTCCGATTGACCTAATCAATAGGATTTGTCTGACGCATCCATTCACGAGCTACCGATTCTACTTCCTGAAAATACTATAACACCCGGACTTGATGGATTTCTAGATTGGATGTTGGCTCCGGAATATTACCTTCAGGCCTTCATGCATTAGCCTTCAAAACATAAGCCGATTGCTTTATTGCGAGCACCGTAGTTTAGCCCATACAAATTATTTCGGGCCAGGATACTGAAAAGTGCTTGACAGCTTGCAATTGCAAACGCGTGCATCTCCAGCAGCCTAGCCTTCAAGTATTAAATCCATAAACACATAGAAAGCCAAATCATTGACAACTCCCGGTCGCGTTTGTACGCGAGGTACCCTAACGGGCCTCTTATTAAAGAAAACTCGATATTTTCTAGCCGCCTTGGGCCCGTCCGTATTGGGCCATCTTCTCCCTCCACGAGTCTTTCAGTGGACGGTGACCACATCGCCATAAAGGGCACTATTCCTGAACAAGTTAATTCTAAATGAACAATTTCAAGTCCTCCTACATCAACAATTTTGTATATGAGCGCAATACAAAATATACACACCGACGTTTTACTTACAAAGGAACATATTCACATGTGAAAATCCGATTTTGATGAAACTTATGAGAGCTTATAGCTTTATTGTTTGAACAAAAAACTTTTGTTAAAATTTTCTTGCGCGACTACATTTCCCATTGAAAAACACACAATTAAAAAAAATTCAAATATTTTCGACCTCTGGTTTCCGAGATATCTCAAAAACACCCCAACATTGAGGACTGTTTTCACTCCTTCAAAGTGGATGGTTGCCGTAAAAGACAACACGTGTCAAATATGTTTCAAGGAACTATAAGCTCCCCATAAGTTTCATCGAAATCGGATTTTTGCATCTGAATATGTTCCCGTGTTAGTATAACTACACCTTTTGCCGACACGCTTACAGACATACAGTTTTTAATTCGTAAATCAATATACAGTCCACTATTTCTAAATATTCACACAAGGTTAACCCTTTGCCATGCCATTTTGTTTATAACTGAAGTTATTATAAATAATATCTCCATCATTAAAAATGTTACAGAAAAGAAAAAACAATTTATATCTTGTATACTGCTTAATCTCCTTCAATGCTTAGAATTAACATTTGATTTCGTCTACAAAGAAAGGCACAATATTTATATTTGTTAGACTTTATTTAAAATCTTCAACACGAATCTGACTCGTTAGCATATAGGAAGAGTTTAATGCGGTATGTGAAGGTCGCGATATGTCGAAGTGCCTTTACCACGCGTGCTTTAAGAAGATGCAGGAGAAGGAATATTTGTATTTACTGAATAAATCAATTCGTTCAAAGTAACAATAAATGAATAAAGAGAATTATTGCATCATGAGCAACCAGGGACGATTAAAGATCTCATCGGTTTCCATGATATTTTGCTTGAAATGAAGACAAATAAGAGAGACGAATGACGGTGGTCCCTCCACAATACGATACGGTATTCCGGATAATTAATTCCTCAATTTGTTTGTGTCCAAAATGAAACCTGATGACTGCAGGTTAGATAGAAGCATTTTTTTGACAGTAGTCATTTCTGACGGCAGGAAATGGCTTGCTTTTGATACTACAATTTTATCAGATATTCCACGCCACACTTTCGGCATTATATAAATAAATTACTAGAAAAATAATAATTCAGATTGTATCCATTGAACTATGAATATTGATATAATGTTAATTGATATGAGAGCTATGTACCAAATTTCTAAAGTTGCAAGTAAGTAATTTCATGATGGACATTTTTTATTTTAGACATAATTATTATATCTATTATTAGATATAATTAGACATAATTTATTAACAATATCAAAATTCGTGATATACGATCTCGTACCCTGAGGAAAGTATTCAATATTTCCCAAAATCTCCGTCTACAAATGATTAAATTATCTTATTTGATTACATATTGTTTAACCCCTTAACGCACAGTTTTAAAAATAAAAACGGTCAAAACAATCAATTTTTTTAATGTAAAAAAACACAATTTACAGAAAATACATTGCAGAAAAGAGTCGAATATGGCAATGTTACACGTACATCGCCTTTTTTATCTTTCTTGATTGGAAGTAGATAAGGAATATACAACCAAATCCACATCCTCAAAGGTTTCCATTTGTTACCGCCCGTGATTCAACTTTCCTTTTGGTGGAGAATTTTGATATACTGCGCTTTTGTTCCATGAAAAAGGTTATATTTTATTCTTGAATAAATAAGTGTTGTAGCTTACAATCCAATGTAAATGATAAATATCAATAAAACGATTTTTTTTTTCTTTGCTTTCACATTGTTATTTTCAATTCTCGATTATATTCGAGTGTGAAAAATTATAACAACATAAAATACAACGCCGCTCGAATCATCTCGAGTGTGCACAGTTTGGCCTGTTTAGCGCGTTCGAATTAACTCGAACGTACAAGTTAAGGGGTTAATATACTCACGTATTGTTATATTTACACAAGTGAATAATTTTCCTTGAATTATTTAGTTAAAATTCAAATTTTTGTAACGTAATGTCTCCTTAATATGAAGACACATGCTATCGAAGCATATATTTTCTATTGCAAATGACCTTTAGTGACCTTGAATAATCTACATTGTAGGTCATCGTATTCGTCTTAAAACACTTTATCAGAGTATAAATAAAAAAACAAAGTTGACCTTCGTATCTCCTTGTGCTCCTTGACAAGTAAGTTTGGTTTAATTAACTTTACTCTATTTTGAAAAGCAAGCGAGTTATTTAGGTGGCTTGTTTTAAATATCCCACCCTATCAGTTTATTAAGTCAGTTAATTAACTAATATAGTTAAACATTTTATGCAATGTTTCCTATTTCATTTGAATAAAGTATTTGATGTAACTCAGTACTTATTTGTTATCTTATTTCAAATTGAATTTCCTCAACATAATTCACTTCTGTGTTAACATACCGTAAACATTTAAATATGATTTTCCGAAACAACCTGCCGCTTTTATTTTTTACTAAATTTTCGACAAGTGTGTATGAATGATTGATTTCTGTAGGGAATTCTCTCTGCGAGCAAACATTTCATTTGTGCTACCGTTCATCTGCATTCACTGTAAATGACTACTATTTCAATTCGTTCCACATAATTGTATTTTTTTATAACGATTTCATGATGTCTGTTATTCAATGACTGGGATTAACAAAATTTCTCATAAAAAAATAGGGGATAAATCTGATAATAAAAACATGAAATATGAACAGCTATCGAATATTGCAAACAACGTTGCTTCCTGAACGGTCAAACTCGATAAAAAAACCGAATAATTTATTTATAGGGTTTCCGGTGACCTTAAAAAATTTATTTTTCGTATTATAGTCCGGATCATTAATGCTACAGAATTTGAATTAAAAGAAATAATTATGCAATCGATTGAAATAAAAAATGATTAGTACTATTAACAAGTATCGTCACAAAATGATAAAAGTGTTCTAAGAAAATTCTGAATAAATTCTTTTATTTTCGACTTGTGAAAATTTGTTAAATATATAATTTCTACATGCCTCTATATATATATTTATTTAATTTTTGTTAATAACACTACAACTAAATATGGTAAAAACTATACATGAAAGTAAGAATAGTATTATACACAAAACGGTATAGGTCGTTTATCACAGTATCTCTTATCGGCCTGATAAAATGATCGCAAATCTTTCGAGAAAAGTCGTAAAAATCCATTTCGAATAAAATAACAAATTTATCGTCAACGGTTGCGAACGTTTCACAATTTTTACAAAGTTGAATCCCTGTTACAGTAGAATATACATATTTTTAAAGAGATTCATCAATTTATAAATTGTACTGTCCGTGATACTGTCTGTAAAACGTAGAGCAATCAAATAATGTAATGTTTTAAATGATAGAAAAACTTGAATAGAAGTATAAATATCATCGCGACCGATCTGTTCCAATTTTGCAACAATAATGGCGTAAAGTTAGCTATGTAATTTTCGGATGGGATGTGGCCAACGCATATGAATAAGACAAACTCATTCAAATGGCTCGGTAAGCTAAGTATTTCAGTTGTTGAAGAAGCTGCTGCATGTTTATACATTACATATGCAAATATAGTGAAAGGATTAGGTTAATACCTAGTAACCAAACGAATTATATTATAGCCCATGTGTCTATATATAATTTACACACTTTTTTGTGTGAATTAATCCAAGGCCGTCGCAATTAATTCTGTTGTAACTATATTTGGAAGATTGTTTAACCATTAGATTGAAGATTCGTTAATTACGTGCAAGGTTGAGTAAATTCATACAAAATTGTAGAGATTACACTCGACAGTGTAACAAAACCGAATTACTAATTAATTTCTACACTTAATATTTGTTTGACACTTTATCAGTCTCCCATAATATAAGAACTGTGGATCAATAATTAATTGAGCACAAAATAAAATAAATAAAATATTCTTTCTAACATATCACAATACTCCTTTCGATTGTTTATTTTTTTGCATTATTTTAATGTATTCAAAGCAAAGCTGATAAATATGTGATTCCCTATAGTAGTTCATAAATAGTATAGTAATGAAGATAGCACTATGTATAGACATAATAAATATCTACTTTGTTTTAGATTATATATGCACTTTTAAAAATAAAGTAATTCATTTGTGAGAAAGTTTTATTGCAACAGTATTTTACGCGAAGAACACAGTGATGCCTGTATTTGCAATATTTTATTTATTCTAATTTATTTTATAAACCTATCCGTATACCGTAACCCATTTATACTGCCACCATTATATATGTTTAATAATATGTTTGCTAAACCAAAATTAATTTAATTTAGACAATAAATAATTCCATGAATTTTTCTAACCGTTCTAAATTTAATATTTATTATACGACTCTACGGTATGTGATAAGTTAACGGATACAACACAACGTCAACATATTTGATTTCTTGGTTCAGATTATCAAGAAAGAATATTTTATTCGCTGATGTTGCACATCTAATTTAAGATATTATTTTATGTAAACTGCAGAATAACGATTAGGTGCATCAAAGTACATATACAATATTTTTCCAATGAATTTTAACCAGTCTTGGCACAATGTTTTAATAAATCAATTGAAATAATAGAACCTCTCGAATGATCGCTATTAAAGATGAAACGTTAAAACGATTGTAATGACAATAATGTAAGCAACGTCGTTACAGCAAAATCGAAGAAAACTGAACGTGCCCATTAGCAGATTCGTTTGGGGTATTTCGTCCACTCTTTTGATTATTCCATCGAATTATCTGCCGGTTGTGCACAAAGTATATTCCCTCGAATGAAACTGTCTGACAGATTTTCGTTGATTATCGTTGTACGGATGTCCAGCGTAGCGATAAAGGGAATAACAAATGAACGGTGATGCGATCGAGATGAGCAAGAGGATGCGGACGAGTAACGAGACACGCGTGTTATTCATTAACGGTATCCCGCAACAGCGGGCAGACTTTAGAAATAGCGCATGCACGAATGAAATTTAATCTGAAGTCCCGCAACCCCAAAGCGATTGGTAGAAAGACCGATCGGAATACTCGATGGTCGCCAATAAAAACGATTCTGCATTGTGGTTTGAATAAATATGCTCGGTTCAGAGGCCACTTTGAAGCGTGGCAATTGACCATAATAGGCCGGTCGTGCCGTCCAAACGATGAGCGAGTGAGAGAGAGAGAGAGAGAGAGAGAGAGAGAGAGAGAGAATGGGGGAACAAAGCATGAGAGCGGATCAGGGGAAGAGAAATAGAATGAAATATATCGCACAACGATACACGGTGAAAATGCGAATCCGATGGACATACGTTCGTCAAGTACCCACCGCAGAGGAGATTCTTTGCTTCACCGTCGTGCAATAGACCTTGCAAACCTCGTCGTGTGAAACTAATGCAATTACGGCTAACGCAAGAGAAGCGATCGACGTTCAAACCAAGGATCAAATGAAACTGGCGGCGACATATCTCGATGATATACGCTCATCGTTCTTGTAGGCAGAATAGATCGATAAGCGTATCGGATCAGTGCCTATTGCATAGGAAAAATTAATTTTCTGAAGCGGATCATTTTTTATTTAATAGTTAATAAATGAATAGTCAAACTGTATACTACCATAGTATATAAATAACAAAAATTTGTTGAATTATCATAGAAATTCCTATGACGTTTGAATTATTTTGAGGTGAGATACGTGGGAAAAATGCATAACACGTTGTTACCCAAATTATTTTTATTGCTTCGCAGCGTAGCGAGATTGCGTCTACGTTAGACGACGATTCGAGACGTTTTGTCTTCAGTGTTCCGTCGACTACATTTCCACGCAAGGACCATTTTCCTGTGATCAAGAGTGTTTATTTTCTGAACGCATGAAAGTATTCGAACATTGTTTAAATCTAAATAAGTTTTGAAAAATTGAACCATACGATTTGACTTCTCCGAAGCAGTCAGAAGCATTGATTTATGAAATGGTATGCAACAATAATCGCAAAATCATTCTAATTGGCAAAAATTACGTGAAAAAATAAGAGACGTTTTTTAAAGCGTTTCGTTGGATACCTCATAGATTAAGCAAATATTTTTAACTCTTCGTGTTTAAGTTAAGGTAAGTGAAATCTAAATTCTGTTTCCAGCCACGCTATCTCCTATTTACAGTTACGCATTCGACCCTTGAAATCCTTACTCACCATCCTTGAATAATACGCCTGACCCTTCGAACATTAGTAATTTCCAACAATTCCTATTGGTCCTAATCATCTTCCCCACCACTAGCAATACCAAACTACCGACCTTTTAAAAGCAGAACACTTTTCCCTCAACGAAGATTTTTACGAATACAAGGTAGAGAGAACAACAGAATCGTATAGCAGTAGAAAATTATCCTAAGTGTCCATTGTAAGATTACCGTGTACTAAGTTCAAATAAAATATTTATTGAATATCGGGAATCTAACAGTTTTTATTTCAATTCTCGAAGTAATTCTAAGTACGTACCTCAGCTGATTTGAAACAAACCATTTGTTGACCATGTTTGTTCGTCAAACGTTTAACCTGTAGCGGACCCCTTGGAGAAAAATTAATCGGACCCAAATAGGAGTACAGCTTGCGGGCTAGGATATTTGGTCGCCAGGTCCAAGCTCTTTCCGAGCGCACACTTAGTCGCCGGATGTCGATCCCTACCTGGTGTGCAGATTTAGCGACCAGGTTCGGGGTTTTTCTGTGGCGTACACACTGGGCCGTCAATGCTCGATTTTCACCAGGACACGGCTGGTCGGTCCAAGGACATAAATTTTCTCCAAGGGGCCCGTACAGGAAAACGACATCCCCAACCCAGAAGTTTCTTTGTTCGAAGGAAATTTCTGAGGGACACGGGGGTAGATATAAGCATGTGGCGGCTGCTGAATGTGTGGAGAGAGAAAGAAAAAGAAAGAAGGAAGGGGGAAACGTTTCGTCCTAGGTCCGCTAGAGGACTCGTCGGTAAGGCTGACTAGCGGACCCTGCCTTAGACGCTGGGTAGTAGAAGACGATTAAGGACTAGCGGCAAAAGTCTCGTTCTACTGTCCCTCTACCGGCGAGAGTAGGAGGTACAGCCGCCACAAGCGGAATTTTGACGAATGAAAGAGATTAGTCGTTCATCCGCAGAGTAACACCGACGTACCGCTGTCAGTTCGTTCTTTTGTTTTTGTTACGTTGTTATGTTTTTTCATTGTCTGTAAATAAACTGTTGTTTGAATTGGGCGAATTTCGTTTATACCCGAAGAACAATTCGTCTAAAAACCCTTTGCACTCGAAGCTGTTTTAACTCCAACCCCGAGGCATTTTTTCTGACCTAGAATATTTTCATTCTATACGATATATTTCATCTTATGCATACAAAATTTGTTTACCATTACTCGTCCTTGCAACGATTAAATTTTTACAAATTCCTTTGAGACAAGCACAGCGATGTAAAGATTGTTTTAAATAGTGGCGCAGCTATTCTTAGTGGTGACTGAGAGTTACCGTTCGAGTGCAAAGGGTTATTTTCTTGCGAAGAGGCTAAGCGAAGCGAAATGTGAAGACTTTGTGCACGTCCACTTGGGACTTCTTCCATTTTACCCGATGATATTTTCCACATCGAAGGGACTGAGAAAAGTCTTCAGTTTTGTATCAACCGTCGAACAGTAAATATAGATCTTTTTACTGCACAGTCACTGGAGGCACTTTTTACGCACGACCAATCTCTAACAATCCTTACAATACGTTTACTAGATCGAAATGTTTATCTGGAATCGGACTCCATATTGTAGTGTAGGGGATTAATCTGGCATTGATCAGGCAGCGGATTGTAGGTCTATTTTAACACAGAATATGTTAATCGCAAATTAATTACTCCGTTTTTGGCGATTCAATTAGATGAATAGTTATTAATATTACAAGAGAAAGAGGGATTACTATATCTGTATGTAGTAATTTAAAATATGTCAAAATAGGTGAAAATATATCTTAAAAAATTGGTAAATAAAGTATTTAACGCTTCGAGTGCGGTGCGAGAGTCCATTTTAATTACTCTATTGTAGGACTTGACCGAGGGAGGTTCAAAGTTATTTAACAGAATTTATTGTGAACTATATATTGTGATGAATATAGGTTGAGACTATCGACATCCGTTTAGATATCGATATTCTACCTCAAATGATCCGAGTTACACCGTCGTTCTAGTAACGATGTTGTGACAGAGCAGAGTCGGTGGTTCGACTTCGTTGTGGCTGGATGTGTGATACATTCTGTCCTCTGTGTAGCGGACCCCTTGGTTATTATTTCTTACGTTTATCTATGCTGGATGTATATTTTTGTTAATCTTGAAGAAAATAAAATTTAGTTTTCACGAAATCTTTTCTACAAGTACCCAAAAATATTTATTAATCATTTTTCTCGCTTAAAATTTATAACTGAAGTTTACGCACAGTTTTATTTGAAATTGGTCACCGTACGAATACTTTCCACACCGACTATATGTCAAAGGTTGACTTGAAACTAGCCCCGTTTTCTGGGTCCGTCCGAGCCCTTTATATACCCAGATTTTTTCCAAAAAGCGGTAGTGGGGGTGGCCGTATGTGCCGTGGTTCCGAAAATTCGTCAGAATAACCCCTTCGAAGGTACTAGACTTACAGTAAACAGACCCACCGGCTGGGGCCAGCTGGCGTACATTCTCGGGGAAGAGCAAGAAAATATGTCGAAGAAAACTCCGTACGTTACACCTCTTATGATAAATATTCTTTTAGTATTAACCCTTAGCGCTTCAATGGCGCCTCTGAGGCGACACTAAAAATTCCCTTACTATTATTTAAAACAGCTTTTACATTGCTCTGTTTGCATTTAAGGAGTCGGTAAAAATTGAGATGTTGCACGTACGAGTAATAGTAATAAACATTATATTCACGAAAGGAAAAGAACCATGTACAATGGAATTATCTTACATAAAAAAATCTTTCGATTTTGGAATTAAAATGGCTTGAAGTGCTAAGGGTTAACAGTATTTTTGATAATGCCGCGGTCTGTAGTCTAACAATATGTAGAATGTGAGAAGCGTGCATGAGTGGAGCGAGAGAGAGTAGAGAGAAAGTGGGTGAGAGAATATGACCGGTGTGCGGTATGATTGAAGCATGATGCGAC
>CM052098.1:21349231-21447419 GCA_028453745.1 Agapostemon virescens
CCCCCCCCTCAGGAGTTTGAAAAAAATTGAGCATAATGTTTACAATTATGTCTCATTGCTAAATTAAATTCGTGCTGCCCATCGTAATATTACTATATGAAATCGGCATTTTTTAATGTTTTTTTTAGTTTTTCGTTTGCAACGGAAAAATCTGTAAATAATACCTAACATGTGGCATAGTATCCGGAATGTGTCAGAATTTTTTTAGAATTTTTAATTAATTAGTTAGTTAATAAATATTGAAAATAGGCCAAGAAAGCATTTTTTTATTTTTCTCAATAACTACCCTTAAAGATGAGATATGGGGCTGAAACTTGGCATACGGGGGTCTTTTTGGGTAGGCTATGACATATTCCAAGCTCGATCAAAATACCGTCGGGGGCGAAAATCACCTACAAACCCGGCCATAGCCTTTGCTCCCAAATATATAACAACTTTTTCCTTCCTTCCATAAAATTATTAATAACGGATATTTAGGTGTTCCCGTTTATCTTTACTCTGTATACATTGATTTTTACTATATTTAATATGACAAAAAAGTTTGCGTTCACATTATAGTATACATAGAAACTATTTTTTAAAAGATTTTTATTATACTATTGCGTGGAATGATTTATTTATAAATAGAGATTGACTGGATGTGTTTATGTAGCATTAAATAGTTTAAATATCTTTCATCAACCATTTTCCTGAATAATTTCAAACGAGAAAGCGGAATCTGACGTTTCTCTAGCGGGACCGTTTAACGTCGCAGACATAAACGCGAAAATTCCATACACCTGTAGATTGTAGTGTATAGTTTTCACATTCTCGAAAACTAATAATGGTTCAGTTTGCGTTTATGTCATTTTGTGTAGTATCGACACGTGAGAATGGGACAATCGTAGCGTATGTTCATACTAGATATACACATGAACATTTGACAGTGGAATAATCATACTGCAGGTAGAAACATGCAATGTTGTGGACACTTTCTAAGACGACAATTGCCCTAGTTAGGATACATTTATGTATTTTGGTGGCATTTGTTCTCTGTACTAGGAAATTGAATATGACAAATATTATTCTGAGCATATATGACGTTTCCAAACTTAATAAAACGTTTTAACAATGTCAACGTCGTAAAGACACAAAGACCATGAACATGTATTTCCGTAAATGAATCTTACTGTTTTGTAATTTACATTTGCGAACAATGTTTATTGAGAAACGAATAAAACGTGTATAAAACGTCATAACGAATTACAAAATAATTATTGTACATATCTATATCTGAAACAGTTATCATTTTTGTTGTTTATATCTGTCTTTTATAAATGAATATTCCACATTTCATTTTTCACTGTTTCATTGTGATATGATTAAATGTAGTATGATTCCATGTTAATGAACTTGCTTTGATTAATTTACATATTCCTTGTGCTCTGTCTATAGTAATTCTACGTCGTTTAGCGTTAATTAGACGCCCTGCATTCAATTCCTTTGTATTTAAAAAGTTTATACTTTATATTTCAACGTTTTAGTGGGTATCCATGCATTAAACTATGCAAACATTTTAGTACTCTCTCCATTTTTTATGTATGTATGACGTACAAGGTACTTATGTTGCTAATTGATAATGAAGTTGACCACTTAGACAAATCAGTAACAAACACAATCGTGCAAAAAAGTGAAAGATTGTAACCACCATTATTATAAGTAGAACGTAATTTTCATCAATCCATAATAAAAATGACTAGATGAAATTTAAAACAAGACGAAGATTAAAAGCATTTAAAAATATCAATACTTTCAACTTACTAAAATTATAAAAAAAAACATTTGAATTTAACTTCTGTGTTCTACAATTGATACAAAAAATTTGATTTTCACGTAGAAATTATTATAATTCTACTCATTATAAAATTACTTCACAATTTATTAGTTTTAGCTTTAACTAAACTATGTTTGAACGACTCAAGTAGACTTAAACTTGTACACACACTAAATAGTTTAATTTAAATGCTACTGAACTTCTCTAGTCGATTTGTGCATTGTTTATGCTTTAATAGTTTGTTAATAATATGCCTCGATTATTTGATATCTTAAACGAAGTATGCTGATCGAACACGCGAGGCCCAACGTTTAATGAACAAAACCCGAGATAAATAATCGGGATGAATACGCCACAATGCGACTGCAAATTTTTCAATATTATTATGTAAACTTTTGTTTCGCAAGTTTGGTTTAAGCATCTGTTCTTTACATCATTTGTCACCGACAGCGCCCCTATTAACTTGACTCACGCATACTGTTATTGACTGATTGCCATAGTTCAGAGAATCTTGTCAGTTTACCGAAACGGAGGAAACTGTCGATAACCTGCAAATGCGGCCGAAACGAAGATGACTACATTCGGACAGCCTATTTACTTGTTATTGTATTCTTTATAAATGATCTCATTTTGTAAGAGTTTGTTTAATACTAACTGTACGCAACGCAATATGTCACTTGTATGCATTGTTTTATCAAAATTACATAACTGATCATACTTTTTATAATAATACGTGATTGATTGAAGTTTATTCACTTTGAATACAAATCATTACAAAATGAAAAATACGAATCCAGTTATTTGATCGATCGTGATACCGGTAGTGTTAAAACAATGTCTAAAATAGCATAAGATATCTTATGCACGTCCCATGTACGTTCTGAGGACGTCCAGATAACGAGTACACATCCCTTATGCGTCATTACATTCTGTATCAAACATTTGTCATTATATTCTCCTAGGAAGATCCCAGCTACAAAGCCGGACGTTCCCAGGATGTTCTGTGTCGAGATACTTAGAACTTTCGCTGGACGTCTAAAAGTAACGTTCTCCGAATGTTTACAGAACATTCCCGTACCTGTAGAACTGTACCTGTACAACTAGTACCCGTAGGACGTCCTGGAGATATCTACAATGGACGAAGGATGATAGGATATAAACTGGACACAAACCGGACGTCTTAGAAACGTTCGAAATGGATGTAAGACGTTTACGTATGAGCTAGGCATGAAACTAAAGACCTAAGGACATAAAAAATGAACGAAGGAGGATAGAATATAAACGACACATCAAATAGACATCCTAGGGACATTTGAAATGGTCGTATCACGTTTAGGTATAAACTAGGCATGAAACCGACGTATTAGGAATGTTCAAAATGGACGAAGGGTGATAGCATGTAAATTACACATGAAACGGACGTCCTAGGGATATTTGAAATTGACGTATCGCGTTTAGATATAAACTAGGAATGAAATCGACTTCCTAGAGATGTCCAAAATGGACGAAGGACGATACTATGTAAACTACACATGAAACGGACGTCCTAGGGGTGTTTGAAATGGACATATCGCGTTTATATACAAACTTGACATAATGCCAGCGTTCTATGAACGTATGGTACATTTTAAGGTGTGGATTAAGCACAGTGATATTTTGCCTATATTGCAGTTGTTTTTAATTTCAAATAATATATGTCCTATGTTTCTACGGATGATAGATGTTATTTAATGAAGAGGTATTCTTTTTGCGTTGATAAATCACATATTTTGTATAAAAATATTCTGTTTTCTGATCGATGAAAGCAATAAGTATAGAAATAAAAGATATTCAAAGTGTACAAATATGAGCAGTCGAGTTGTTACATTTAAGTTGGCAATAATGAATATAGTTGAGTATTCATTGCTTGCCAAAGACACACATATGTGAAATGAGCATTATCGTTACAATAAACGATAATTTAATTTTATGCAGAATTTGTAACGGCGAACAAATATGTTCGATTCCGTCTCTTGACCACACACTTCATATTCTACGATGATCAAATAATTGTTTCCATACGACAAAAATGTGAAATTTACACAATTCCTGAAAATGTAATATACATTGCGACATTGAAACGCATTTAACGTGGATTTACTACGTTTCAATAATAAAATATATCATTCGCAATTTATATAAAGCAAAATTTGTGTTTGACAATATGCGCAATCCTATTTAAAGAAGGAAAATCTTATTCTCTCACGTAAAAAAGAAGGAAAACGTGGAAATATGGAAAGAAAATACATCGACTATTTATTCGGAAAAACAGCAATGCATTAAAAGGGATAGTTGCATACGTTGTTTAAAAATTACACAATTCAAGTGAAGTTTTTTTAAATATGAGGAACAAGAAATATCAATAAGTAACCTTTTGTTTAAAACTGCTTTAAAAATCTAGTCTACGTATTTTAGAAGTGTAGACAAATGTATGAAAATTACGAAATGTTCCATTTAATTTAGAAATGAACATTAATGTATTTTGCAAAGAATGCATAAGTAATATAACATATAAAAAATTTAATTAATAAACAAAGAACTACATATAATCAAACCTTATTTTATTCTACTTAATTCCTTAAATGTATAGTAGCATTTAGAGAATACAAAATAATATGCTATAAAAAATTGTAGCTTAATTATAGATACTCTAGACTGCAAATTTCATGCACTTATATAAAAATAATAAATATATAATTTGAAGAAGTTAAAGATATTATTATATTACTTTTAAACTTATCAAAATAACCAATATTTAAGAGATGAAATATATTTTTATTTATCTTCTACTTTGTGCGATTAATGCATTTTTTGCAGCAAAATTCGCAGTTAATAATGTAAAATGAAACCATGAATAGTAATTTAGATAGAGTTTCAATATGTAAACTGTTTTAAAAATATAGTAATTCATTTATATAGTAATTATATGTGTATTTCATAATCATCTGTATCATTATGATAAATAGAAACGCAGTGGGATAATCAAATCCCATTTAAATCGACAAATAGTTATATTATTTGTAGTTTCACATTAAATAATTAACATAAATACGATTAGCGCTGCACCTGTCACCAACGGTTCATTTAACGGTTGAAATTAAATTCCGCCTCGTAAAGTAAGCTATAACTTTTAAAAATTATACCTAACGATTTAAGATTTTTTCAAACTTTGGAAGGATTAGTTTGCGAAATAACGTATGAAAAAAATTAATAAAAAGTTGCGAATAGTAAAAATTTGTAAAAAGAAAATAATGGTCGTAATTTTGTAAATTTTTTCAAGTTTCTTTAAAGCAAATACAAAGGTTAATTAATTAATTTAATTTATTTTTTGTTGCATCAACCCATTAGGGTCATTAGCAACAACGATATTGTTTACAGTGATAAATACAAGAATTTAGCTAAATTAAGTGAAACATACGCTTAACATACAGATACAGTATAATAAACACAAAAATTAGGTTAAATTAATTGCAGGATATTTATATGTTTTAAAAATTTCAGAAGTCTTGAACAAGAGTTTTCAGTATTAGTGGCTTCTTTGATGTTTCTGCTGATTTGGTATAGACTTCTCTCCCGTTGGTATTTTCGGCACTCGGTAATGATATGTTCGATCGAATTAGTAGACTGGCAGCTGTTGCATATTGGTTGGTTTTTCTTTTCTATTAAGTATGCATGAGTCAGGTTTGTGTGACCAATCCTTAGTCTGGTCAACACAACCTGATGCATTCTGTTGAACGATAGTGACGGGCTAAATTGGAAGATGTCATTTCTGATACGATGGATTTGTGAATTATGACCGTTTTTCCAGGACAAGTTCCAGTGTTCTTTCAGAGTCTTGTGAAACGATTTAAAAACCTCTTTGTGATACATAGGTATTTCGAGAGAATGACGAGATGACTTTGCGGCCTCTTTTGCGACTTTATCAGCTTTTTCGTTCCCTGTAATTCCAACATGTGATGGAACCCACCCAAACAAAATTTCAGTAGCTTGTTTATTTGACAGAATTTCATTGTACTTTTCGATAATTTGTCTAATAATAGGATTTTCCGGTTCGGTATCATATAGAGCTGCGAGGGCACTTTTACAGTCCGTGTAAATAATGAATTTGCTTTGTTATTAGCTTTTTCTATATACTTCAGTCCCTCCAGAATAGCGTAAGCCTCACATGAAAAGATTGAGAAGAAGTCCGATAGTTTAAAACCTATGTTTTCTTCGGGGGTTACTACACTACAGCCAGCTCCTAATTTAGTTTTAGATCCATCACAGTATATTGGTGAATAGTTTGGAAAACGGCTGGAACTTTCTAGGAAGGATGCTTTCAAAAGATCATGGTTTTCTAGTTTTTTTGATGGAATATCGAATTTAATGAATGTTGGTATTTTCAATGTCCAGGGTGGAGTGCTAATAACTTCAATTTGGAAAATATTAGGGAGCGATATGTGTAACTGTTCCAATATATTGGCAATACGAATGTTTATTGGCTTCGGTAATTTAGTCTTGCTATTAAATAGATGGATATATTTACTTGAAAAAATTATTTCCTTCGTCGGATTATACCGGGATGATGCAGTGGTTAGAATATATGAAAGCGTTAGTTGCATTCTTCTGTAGTCAAGTGGTGGCAGGTTTGCTTCGCTAAGCAAGCCTACCACAGGGCTAGTGCAGAAAGCTCCCGTTGCAATTCTTGCTGCGCTGTTGTTAATTGTTTCTAATTGTTTAAGCGTCGTAAATTTGGCCGAATTGTATACTATCGATCCATAATCAATTTTAGATCTAATTAAGGCTTTATATGTAGTGATTAGAATTTTGAAGTCTGCTCCCCACTTTTTGGATACTATTACTTTCATGATATTAAGTTTCCTGGTACATTTTTCTTTGATTTGCTTGATGTGAGGTATCCACGTAAGTTTGCTGTCAAAGATGAGTCCAAGAATTTTTACTTGGTTGACTACAGAAAGAGTATGATTTCCGAGTAACAGCATTGGCTTGTCTTGTTCGGTAGTACTTCGATTGAAAACTATAACTGTTGATTTTGGTTCGGAATTAGTTAACGTATAAAAATGCTATAGACATTGACGGAAATAAGAATATATTTTGTGTTCACGAATTGTCTAAATCACGGTTTTTCACAATTTTTACTATTTTTAATTATTCACAGCCCATAGTAACATTTATCGATTTTTAAGAAGTTCCGTGCATGCGTATAGCTTATTTATACATAGAAAAGCGATGTGATAATATTTAATCTTCACAATTTCGAACAATGGCACTTTTTGATTAATTTTGTCCATACATAACCTAGTAAACTAATTATTATAACGTCTCAAAAAATAAGACTTAAGTTGTTAGATGGAATTTTTAAAAATTTATGACGTTTTAATGGGAGTCGACTTACTTTTCGAGGCGACATGAATAAATAAACCTCAACTCGCGCCAACTTTATTATAAAGACGTGATAAAACATAAAACAGTAGAAGTATAATTTCTTTTCTCATAATAACAAAAGAATATATCAGTGTTATTGTTAAAAATAAACAATTGAATAAGGCGTTCTCATGTATTCGTCTCTCGTTACAAGAGCAACTCTAAAAGAGTTAGCGCAAGGCGTTAATCACGTACCGGTGATATACATGAACACCGGAGATCCCTGGCGAACACGTTTCCATCAGCCGCAGAAAACACGCGAACGACAGTCGTCTAACCGCAAACCTATTCGTCGAAGCTCCGTTCGGCAATGTATTTTTCACGCGGAACAACGCGTCTCTTTCGAGTTCCTGAATAAGTGAACACATTAAAACCAGCGGCGATATGTCAGCCATCGATTCTCAGCGTCAATATATTTTTCCTCGGAAAAGTTCGGAATTCGCGTGGGGAGCTGCGCGAGTTGGCGAGCCGCAGGGTAATATCTAAGAAATTGCTGACATTTTCATCGGCATTCCTGGTAGCAGGAGCACGGCTAAGGCGGTACGTGTGCACCTATTGGAATGCGTGAAAATGGCAGCGCAAGAGAGAGAGAGAGAGAGAAAGAAAGGGAGAGAAAGGGACGTAGCCGTGTCGGTAGAGTCGCAGCAACAAAAATGGACGCTGGTTGGGAAAGAATTTAGGTCAATGAGAAAGTTGCTGCCGCATCGTCGCTTCGCCGATTGAAACTCTCTTGCTTTTAGATCGCGAATTGTGCACCGCTGGAAATTGCCACCGGCAAGGCATTTCGATGAAGGTAATCGCCACTTGACAATACTCGAACGCGTTTCTCCCTTTTTTTCTCTCTCTCTATCTATCTGTCTTCCATACCCATCCGCAGTGCAACCGATACCGTCCTTCGCCCAGTCCCGCACCTCGTTCGCCTCTTAAATCCTTTTTGTTCTCCTCCGGATCGTGAAGAGAACGCTCGCTCGGTTTGATAACTGGAAGACGATTCTCTTCTGGCGGAAAATTTAATCCCCTCGGCCATCTTATGGCTGTTTACGTCAATAACGAGCGTTTTTATGTCTCTATCGGCCCCGTCTTCTTTACCACCGACACACTATTAACTCACACATAACGTGATTTTATTTCGACGACTGCCCGAGCCTGCGATAATAGGAGCCCGGTTGGCAATGGCTCGAACTTCCTGGAAGATGTATGCCGGCCGATTAAATTTGACGGGTGGACTTTATTGCTTCCTCCAGCCCAGCAATTGGCACTGTTCGCCGGTACATGGTGATGATATCCGAACGATCACTTTCGAGCCACTTCCGAGCAATTATGTTTACGATTGTGCTTTATATTCGGAGAAAAAATTCGAACGGTCAGCTCTGTTTGCTATAAACACGATACATTAGAAAAGTTACATCATCGCACAATCTTTCCAATTTGCAAAATCGTGGTAATATCCTTGAAATGAACGTTTCGTTAGAGATATTGTACTATTTTTAATTCTCTAATAGCGTTAACATGCGATCAATGATTTTTTAAACAGACGTAATTATACAATTATTATTGTTGAGGCTTTCGGGTGTAAGCCGCGTCCTAAAGGAAGATATTTCCCAACGTTTCGCAAGCATTGCAGCTCACTTCATCAGGGGGTCGGAAGACACACTGATACTGCTGTGTGCCGGATTTCTACTTCACTTAAACAGTGAGGGTTGTTCATGTTCCGGATCGGTGAGCACCAATGAAATATAGGCTTTTTAATTGGGAGGCCGAACAATTAAAAAACTGGGAAGACTGTGCGCCATATTGAATTCAGGTTATAACCTGTATCCCTGTTGATGTTGTTAGGATGTGTTAAGACGCGACAGAGCCTTAAGGATATTTTTAATGAATGAAGAGGTTTATGGCATGGGTTCCGACGTTCCGCTATTTTTGAGGAACCATTCAGCTGAATGCCAGATGTGTATTTACCAAAACTCGGAACGTACATTTATTAGGGTTGGTCCTTGGTGGACACGTGCGCGGCCGAGACGTCGATTTTGTCCTCAATAGCAATTGACGTACCATAAACCTCCAGATGTGCATCACCGGACATTAGCGATTGCGCGATCATCCTCGGGACGATATCTGGGACGTACCGTCTTGGAGAAAATTCGATGCTAGGACTCACGCCACCAGTGCAGGGTGGGCAGCAAATTAAGAAACCAATCATGGTTCACATAGATCGTTGTACATGCTCATTGTTTTTCCACCCCATCAATGAGTGTTCGATTCCGAGAAAGGGTCCGCTTACCCTTCCGTCTCGCGCATTAAGAAATCTATAGTCTTTCCAAATGTTCAATCTTTAGAAATTGTTAGTCTTTAGAATTCTTTAATCTTTAGAAAACGCGCAAACAATGTACGCAGGCCGACACGAGAATCGGCTACGATATTGCCCCCGATGAGTCCCTTTTTCGATTTTAAGCTTACTTCGTAATAATTTGAAGTAATGCTAATCAGCGAGTGCCTCATCAAAGGCATTCGATGGTTCGAGCACTGGCATTAGAAAAGGGGCAATAAAATCATTCCGGGCGCTTCTCGGCCAGGTACCGTTCGCGAAGTACGCGAGGACCCACGGAATTGGAATACGCTCAGGCAAGGGTCGGCATACGCAGCGGCACAGGCATCATTTGACCAGCCGAACGTGTCGACCATTCGAATCCTTTGCGAAGGACACAATTACACCAAGTGCCTGCATAAGCGACGGCCAAGGCAGCGAACGCCTTGAGTCGGACGTGCTGGACAATTGGGGCCTTTCATACGCGCATAACAAATTGTAACCCTCTTGGGCCTTTGTCAACGGACTCAGGCGCAAGGGTGCAATAAAACACGAAAGTAGGCCACGCGGGCCAAAAATTAATTAGCGAATTCTGGGAACTCGTCAAACCTTCGAATCACGGAAATTTCCGACGGGAACTTTCAAGGTCGACTGGAAATGGAGACTTCGTCCTCCACCGACGAGGGTGGCGCGAGAAGATCCACTACCTCCAGTCAATCAACGAATGGGGATGATTTTTCCCCCAAAAACGCACCTCGCAGGCCTCGTGCGCCAAGTATAAAGGTAACGGTCTATGGCGGCTCTACCTCCTACTCTCGCCAGTAGAGGGACAGTAGGACGAGACTTTCCCGCTAGTTCCTGATCCACCGAGGACCAGGTTCATATATATACCGTCCTTAACCGCCTTCCACTACCCACCGTCTAAGGCAGGGTCCGCTAGTCAGCCTTACTGACGAGTCCTCTAGCGGACCTAGGACGAAACGCTCCCCCTTCCTTCTTTTCTTTTTCTTTCTCTCCACCATCCTTCAGCACCCGCCACATAATTGGTGACCCCGACGAAGAACAACAACAACGCGCAACCTTCTGATGGGTGGAGATGACAACAACTACAACCAGAGGGAGCCACAACTGCAGATCAACACCAGGAGGGGATGGATGTCACCTAGCAGCGTTCATGGCCGAAATTTACGTATCCCTCTCCTAGCGTGGCCCACCGTCGATCTGCCGCAGACGCCTAGGTATCCAGCAAGCACACGAGACCCGGACCTACAGTAACGTCAACAGATCGGCGGACTCTCAGAGAGGTTCAACGGCGCCGAATTCTTCACATCCTCTTCAGTCGGCCATACTAGGACAGCAGCGCATATACGGCTCGATAGGTTTGAGGGCAACTCGCCGTCGACGATGCCGCGGTTAGCGAAGAATCGTCATCGAGTGGGCATTCGAACTGCAGGACATCGCCATCATCCTTCCTGGACTTCAACGCTGATCATCATGGAAGGGAACTCGTCCATATATCGTTCATCACTGGCAGGGGGGTGCTGTGGCGGCTCTACCTTCTACTCTCGCCAGTAGAGGGACAGTAGGACGAGACTTTCCCGCTAGTTCCTGATCCACCTCCAGTTCATATATATACCGTCTTTAACCGCCTTCCACTACCCAGCGTCTAAGGCAGGGTCCGCTAGTCAGCCTTACTGACGAGTCCTCCAGCGGACCTAGGACGAAACGCTCCCCCTTCCTTCTTTCCTTTTCTTTCTCTCCACCACACCTTTCAACAGCCGCCACACATGTATTTTAGTTTGCGCTAGATTTTTATGGAAATTATTTGTTTTTTCGCAGATACCAGTAATTAATTCTTCCAGGAAAAATATCTTAAACGCACCCAAAGGAGTGGATATTTTCGATAAGTGTACCCTTATCCCCGAATTTGATTCATCAAAATTATATAATTTTGGTACAAAATTTTTCTTAAACCATGAAAAGTTTTCTGCCGTATCATTAAATGTCAAGTTAATATTTTCCTGTAGACCTTCATCCTCTTCAGAAGATGAGCTAAATATTCGAAGATGTCTTCTCCTTTGCTCATACAATAGAACTGACTCTTCGGCTTTCGAAGCTACAAAAGAAGCCTTCTTGTAGTTCTCCTTGGAATCCGAAGACGAATTCCACATCTTTTTTCTTTCAAATGTCTTAATTTCAACTGTTTCAATTTCATGTTCATAGTCCATGTCACTACCACTTTTACTAAAGTATTCAAGCTCATTCTTAGACATTTTAGGGGTAATTGAAAATGAAGTTTCATAAACGCAAAGAAAAAATTTCCAGAAAGTAGCAGCACTTAACGTCAAAAATCTTTGGTAGTGATACCGTTAACTAATGCACAATGAATGCACACACAAATTTAATTAACAATACTGATAAACGATTGTAGAAAAGCATATTTAAACGCTTATTGTCTTTTTTTATCTATATAGGCTTTCAAGCACCAGTCACATATATCTGTTCATAGATTTCTTCTTCCCAAATGGTTTTGTGAGAACCCACATATGCGTTTATAGCCAAAATCGAATGGTTATGTGAGAACGCATATATGGGTTCATTGACAAAAATCGAATGGTTATGCGAAAACACATGTATGAGTTCATAGCCAAAATTGAATGGTTGTGTGAGAACCCATATATGGGTTCATAGCGCTCAAAGGGTTAATCTTCTAATGTAAGGATATTTACGAAACCACGGACCCCGCTGTTTTTTAGAGATATTTACAAGCAGCGATTTCAGCCGTCTTTTCAGTTATTTGAAAGTCGAGGATCTTCATGTTTTGATATTAGGTAGCTTGAGAAACCGTATCACTTGAAGGTTTCTGACGCCTTGTTCAATTGGCAATAGACGTCTCATAAATATCCAACTGTGACACCGCTACAAATATTAAGCACGCGACCATCCTCAGGACGGTATCTAGTACGTACCGTTTTTAGGATTTTTCGGAGCCGCTATCGTCGCACAATGAAAATTTACAAATCTTTTCATATGCGTTCATTAGGGAATGATGTTTCCGCACCATGAATGAGTTACTACATTTATGCGAGCATTGCGACGCTCGCGGCTAGTCTTTACATTTTTACACAGTCTGTCGTACTTTAGGTTTTGTTTACCGTATTTTTATACTTGTATCTCGTTTATATTTCATCCTGAGTGTTCTTCATTTTGTACTTAGTCTTTTACAATTTTACTGTACTATTGTCAGTTCTTCCAGTAAAGAATTTATTAAAGTTCTTCATTTTTATACAACACTGACTGTCGTTGTTTTTAGTCCTATTTGGAAAAGTAAACTAAGCGGTCCTCTATTATTACTGGGCACTGAGAGACGCTACAAATAGAGTTCTCACCTGAAACCCTGAGTGCGAAGGGACAAATGCGCGACCGAGGTCAGGCAAATTGTCCGGCTACATACCAAACATACACCGTTGACGAATCATAGTAAAAACTGTCTGCCGAATTAAGAAAGACTGTCGAATTATAGGAAAAAGATTACAATTAATCCAAAATTAGTTTCATTAGACGTTTGTATGAAATACATTTATGTTTCTGTAACAGATATATGGTACATTTCTAAATAAAATTTACGATACCATTTACAGACTTTACAAGCGATGGCCAAGTTAAAATGGAGAAAAGGAAAAGAGATATTTACCAGGAAATGTTTTCGTATTCGTAGTAAAAGGAAATACCGAATTAATTTCCCGGTTCTCGGTTCTTCGGTGAGATGGCCGTTTCAGAAATTGCTCCGCGATTTAATTCAATCGATCCCTACACGGGCACCGGTGCAGCTGTTAATTACAGGTAATCAAATAAGTCGACCGGTGAGCAATTTTTACATCGATGCGGATCTTTCGAGCTCTCACGACCTTGCTAGATTATCCGATAAATCATTAGTGCCCCCCTGCGTAGAAAGTTTAATCACCTCTGTGGGTTGTACAGGCAATCAACCCTGTTGAATAGGATGCTATTGCCTGTGTTGAGTCAATATTCTAACATAGAAACTTGTTGATTTTACAGTTACTAGCGTATACTAAAAGATACCTTTAATCGAACCGTAAATAGGATGGCTCCTCGTTCGAAAGTCATCCGGCAAATGAAACTTCATTTTTAAAGTAGGTTAATTTGAAGAGCGGCTTGTGTAACCTATTAAAGAAAAATTGAGTAATAATTCTTCTGTTTATAGTTTGTCGGTTTCATTTATTGCAACTATTGCTGTAAAGATCTCTAAATGGATAAAGGCTTTTCAATAGATTAATTCATAGCGGAATTAAAATTCGAAAGATACTTCTATATTTTACAAATATTTACACTGTAGTGTAAAATGAATAAAAATATCATGTTTTTGTTATTCCTCGTGCATTTTAGAATTTTTTCCTTTTTCAACGAAGACGTATTAGCAAGAAGCAGTAGAAAGTTTTAATAATTGTTTTTGCTATTATTACATTTAATTATAAATGTCCACCAACACATGAAATCATTTTAAACGTGTCCTCTAGCAAACGATTTATGCATAATTAACATTTGTGTCCTACATAACATTTCCCCTCTAAACTATTGACAAAGTCTATGTAAGATTTCAGTAATTCTTGCCCATTCGATAGTTAAAATTTGATAATACTTTACACAATGAAATCCAATACTGTTTGCTCACTCATCATTCCAGATATTCAGAAAACAGCTAATCAGAATAGTACATGGTGCAAATCGAGCGTAAAACATGCCTACTCGAACTCAGTCTCATGTAGATAATGACGACCATGCAACGTACAATTCAAAATTCGGTTAATATCTAACCCACATATTTGGCCCTCTAATTATTCCATGATAAAATGTGGATTAACTAATGTAAACCATATTATAATTCTTTTGGACTATTGGATCTGTTTTGTTAATTAATTTGAGTACTGTATTGGTTATATAATATTTTAAGTCTAATTTATTGATGTTTAATTAAAATCGAACACTTCTGTCAGATAAATACTTGTTAAAAAAATTAAGATATTGTTCGGTCACAAACAGACCGAACGTGAAAATTATTGGGTTGACCGGAAAGTTCGTACCGATTTTGACCGAAGATTGAAACACAACGCATTTATGTTTTCGTATATATTTATTATAAATCAAAATAAATTAGTATGAACTTTCCAGACAACCCAAATAGATACGGTCATTTTCAACGTTAGGGACGTGCCCAATATCTTTGAAATGTCGGCAGACATCACTTGTAGACCTCTGTGAGCTAACACATTCGCAGATCATTTTTTTAATGCATTAAATTTTGAAATTTTCAATAATCGGTACATCTGTTCACTCGCATTTAAAATCTTTTACATAGAGAATTCAATGAAATGAAAAAGAATATCGAAGAGTCTGCAAGAATGATTAATTTTATATTATAATATATTATTAATACACAGCAATAAAGAACAACAAACTTTTATATTATAAATAGCTAAAAATACAACAATGTCGGCGCGAGAGAGGCTTGCATAAAACGAGGCCACTGGCGTATCAATTTGCATGAAGGCGTGCGGGAAAAACTCATGCACAAATGGCGGCATATTAAATCTGTTTACCCACGGAAATCTATACAGTTGTCAAATGTCAAAGTTTGTTTCGCATCGCAGCTGTTCTGTCCAAGAGTGACAGAAACTATATATTTCTAACCTATTGTTGCCGCATACAAAACGCATATGATGTCGTGCGTAATACACCTCCACGTGTTGGCATTTTATTTGAAGTTAAAATTGAAACATGAATTTAAAACTGTAGCTATAATTAAATCACGACACGCAGGTTTTTCATTTAAGAAGAGAAATATTGTCAAAATGACAACTTTGTTGTTACAATTGAAAAATGAAATACCGTCAAGAATAAAAATGATTTGAAAAAAAGTATCAATAGAAGTATGAAGTGAAAATGAAGTAAAATTGAACCCAGTTTTGCCGAAAAACTAGCAAGAACGTAACTGGAGGAACTCGATAAAATACATAGATTTAATTTAGTCAACTTGTTAAGCAATTTTTTTAAATGTATCAATTTAACTGCGAAGCGTTTTCCAGACTGAATCCTAGTGCCTTTACATTTTGTGCATTAATTCTCGCATCAATACATAATATACAGGGTGAGTCACCAAACGTTTGCACGTTAAATATCTTTGTTGTTCCTAAAGACACGTAAAATATGGTAAGGACAAAGTTGATTGGAACAATGGGGCTGACACGATGCTATAAAAAAATTGGGTTTTTATGTCATTTTTTTAGAGACATCAAGGTCACCTTTACTTTTTTTTAAATGGAACCACCCTTTTTTAAACACCTACAATGATAGTCTCTTTCATTAGGAATTCAATGACTATATTATTCTAAGGTCATTCAAGGTCAAGGACAGAAAAAACGTATAAGATTTGGAATATGGAAGCAGAATATGTTTATAATGGTTGAGACTTGTAGTAAATAGTAAACATACTATGGTCATAGTTAAAGTAAACATAGTAAGGTCTTTCAATGTTACTGTTATTCAACATTCTTATTTACTATCAGTATGTTTCCAAACGCGATTCCGCTGTCTCATTCAATGACTGAAAAGTGTGATATGATCACGATTTACTGTGAATGTAGACAAAATGCAGTGCAGGCTCAATTATTTTATGAAAAAAGGTACCCTGAGCGAAACACTTCTTCTAGACAGACTTTCATTAATACGTACAGGTTGTTTCGAAGTACTGGAAGTGTACATGCAAGGCAGTACAAACGGAAGAATCCCACGACCAATGAAGACAATGAAATTAATATTTTAGCTTCTATAGCTGTCAATCCTCACGTGAGTATGAGAAAAATTTCCCGAGAAGCAGGCATAAGTCAAAGTAGCGTAATACGAATTCTGGCCCGACATAAATTTCATTCTTTCTACGTATTGCTCTACCAAGAATTGCACAGGAATGATTTTCAAAATAAAATTAACTTTTGTCAATGGGGATTGCTTCAAAATAATTCAAACAAACAAATACCACCTCGGATGTACTTATCAGAGTTCAAGGTTCCTTCAGAGCTCGTTTACATCAATGTACCGACGTAGACGGCTATCATTTCAAACATTTGTAAAATACAGGTATTCTGCTTCCATATTTTAGCTTAATACGTTTTTTCTGTCCTTGCCCTTGAATGACCTTGGAATAATATAGTCACTGAATTTCTAATGAAAGGAATTATCATTGTAGGTGTTTAAAAAATGATGGTTCCATTTAACAAAGTCAAGGTGACCTTGACATCTCTAAAAAATGACATAAAAACAAAAATTTTTTATAGCATCATCTCAGTCCCATTGTACCATACAACTTTGTCCTTACCATATTTTACGTATCTTTAGAAACAACAAAGATATTTGAAGTGGAAACGTTTGGTGACTTGCCCTGTATATGTATAAATACATTTACAATATATACGCATCCAATTCTTTTTCCCAAATCATCCCTTCATTTTTTTTACGAGGCGAAACATTTTCTGATGCGTCGAGTTCGATTTCATAAGTTCGTCGATGCTGTTAATCTCGATCCCTGTATGACGTAATGATATTCTAAGTGAACGAAGTTAGTGGAACACCCTGAATATTCGAAAGAGGTGCCAATATATTTGCCTGATCGAACATCATTTCTCATCGCGACCAATCACTCTAGAAAGTAGTTGTTTTATGTCAAGGTTATCAATATTGAATTTTAGGAACTGGAACATTGGATACGCACGCGTATGCCAAAGCGCAAGATAAATTGTATTCTAGAGCTCAATTTTACAAGTAGATCATCGATAGCTGGTACACCATTTGCCTGTAATGGTGTTAACCTGTTAACCAAACCATATTTCAATGTTTAACAATCGCAGGAACACAAGACTATATGAATATAGTTGACCTGACCAATATTTTGTTTCGATCGTCAGAAACACAATATGTTATTAATATTAATAATGTTTCAAATTTAGTCGATCCAATAAATCCATTAGCATCTACATTATATTATTGTAGGCAATACGAGGTCAGTAGCCAAATAATAATAATAGTAATTAAATAATATTCGATATACATTAAATTAAATTTGTATCTGAATCGAATAAACAATTTGTGTATACTTTAAGAATTTCAACATCATTGAATATAAGCTAATAGTAGATAATTGCAAAAAACACGTGCCTGATTTTGAAAGAACTCACAAGCGACTACGTTCTAAAATAACGAATTCATTAATTAAATATACTTCGCTTGATATCGCTAGACTTAATTAAAAAAAACAGAAACTACACACACAATTTCACCGTTTTGCGTCTGGTCGACCTAGTTCTGATATAAATGCAAAAGTCATGGTCACGTCTACTTATCACCAATCTTTGTAATAGTTTCCCAATATTTTACAAGCTGATGAATCGCTTTTTTACACAAAGTGAGTGGTTTTTATTTAAAAGAGAGCTGTGATTTCTGAAAATCGGTCACGTATTTTTTCGATCATTCAGTGCAACGAATCGCTTCTTTGAAGCTTTTGCTGATTTTGTACAATGATCTTTCGCGTTAGTACATCCAGCGGAATATGATAGCATAAGGCAAGTTAATAAATATGCATTTACTTGTGTTTAAATCGTCTGTATGGTTAAAGAAAATAGATCATCGATGAACACCGCAAATTAAATTATCTTTGTATTTTTTTTTTTAAATTCCCTGAGGTACAAACGAACTTATGAATTGTCCTAATAGGTCCCATCGAATTCACAGTAAATTACACTTACGTGAGTACCATGACACAGTAAAGTAAAAGAATTATTGATTGAAGTATAAATAGAGCGGAAAATAAATAGAAGTATAAATAGAATATGAATAGATAAAATAGAGTATAAATAAAATACGGAACTGTAGAAGCGTTACAAGAATTTAAGAATATTATTACATTACGTTCAACTTATTAAATATATTAATGCAAAAAATACATTTTTACTCATTCCATGCTACGGGCAAAAAATTTGGAAAATTTTTGTTGTGCTGCTTCATAAAAATGGGAAGATTGGATTTATTCAAATTTTGTATGGTATGTATATTAAAACATGTATCTACCCGAATAAAGAAAATTCAATAATTTCCTGTAAAAACATGAACAATGGATCCAGAAAGCATTTGGATACAGACTTCCAAATTCAGGAAAAATTTTCGATATTTAATGTATGTCAATTTGGTAAGAATCAATAGCACAAGAATAAATTAAAGCTTATTTTCATATTTCTAGCGTTTGCTTTCGAAGAAGATTGTTCGTTTTTAAAGATAATTTCGCACAGTGGAACAAGTGGGGAGCTGACGACCCATTTTTCCTTAAAACTTCTATGAATTGAAACTTTTGTAAAAACATTGGCAATTTTTTGTCGAAACCTTTATAAAAACACTGTTGTTTAGAACAAACACGAGGAACAAGTTCGGTCGTGCAAAACCCTGCTGGTGCACCTTATATTACCGTAGCCAGTACATCTACCATTAAAAGCTTAATAAAATGGCCTCGAAAAATCGTGGATGACATTTTTTACATCGTTATAAAAAGCGGAGTCACTTTTCAAACCTATTACTAATTCATACGCAAAAAAATTTATTTAATATTTTGAAAGACGCTTCAATTGATAACATTTTTTTCAGTTTTCCATTCGTTACATTGTGTAGAACGGCCACAAATAGAAATTAACGATAGCCTATCAAAGTAGAAGTCTCAAGTTGTAAAATAAATCGAGATTCGTTATTCTTGTATATTCTCGAATGAAATTATCACATTTTTAATATTGACGACTATTCACAAACCAGAAATTTAGGGTTCATATACATTTCGGATTCACTGCATATAATTTCAGTGATAGTGGAATGAACAAACTGAAATCATTCGTTTATGGTGATCAGTGTTAAAAGTAAAATGGACCTAGACATAACGCTGTTTCTGACCAGTATAAACCTTTCAAGGGCCCGCTTCTATGTTTGAGGAAGGAACAAGAACCCGCGTTTTCATTTATCCGTGCAAATGCTAAAATTCTTCGCGCATGTGTTGCCAAGACCAACGAATTCTCTCATAGCAGTGAGTGAATCTAATCTACAATTATCGTAGATCTCGGCCGCACGCGTTCCTACGTCGAGATTTTGTATGGATTACATTCAAGCTGGAATCATTTAAAATTCGTAATACCGTAGATAAGCAACCCGATGCGTCATGAGATATGTATATGAGGGAGGATGTAGGCTTGTTACGGCTAATTGCTAATCACGGTACATTTACATAGCAAGAACGAAGGAACAGCTGAGAATGTGAAGCCTCGGGAAAGAGAGGTGGAAGTGATAGTACGTGTAGCTATTAGCGTTAATTTCCACGACATGGCGCCAGTCTTGTGTATGAACCAGACGACAGAATCTGGTCAAGAAACAAGGAGAATCAGATAAGATTACCAACAGACTGCGGACGTTAATGCAAGCTCACAGTTTTGTTACTCGGCATGTAAAATTCACCGCTAAGTTTGTTCGTTTTGTGAACAACACTCTGCAATTAAATCTCAAAGGATCGTTAAATTGTAGATTTTTATGTAAAATAAAAACATTTGTAGGTCTATCGTAAGAAATGGGCAGAGAAAAAGAATACGTGATTCCTTTTTCAATAATTTTAATAAGACGGATATAATGTAACAAAATTATTAAATTGTTCTGATATATTTACAATTGCGTTTCTCACTTGTCTATTTTTGTCACAAATGCCAAAATTAATCGTACGTTATAGCAATGTAAAGTTTGCGACATTCGGCGGGAAAAACTTAACTTTCTATACTTAAGAGCAGGTATGTTCTTACTTTCTATAAGCTCGTAATATTTTAATCGCTACACATAATATTCCAGCTTGTTCGTATATTTTTTCCTATGTAAGTCAACGTAATTTGTAAATCGAGACTTGCAGCATAGTAAAATTAAGCATTGCGTTTATAAACTTACTATAATCGTGAGCAGATGTATACATTTGCATGTACATATGTGAATCTCTATTGAGAATTTCTAAAGAAACAAGAAAATTATCATGTTAACGTGTCAATTGAGGATGATGTTACTTCAAATATTTTATTTATAATGGCGAAAAAATGTGATCAAACACTTTTAATTTTCGAGGAAACGCGTTAATGTTATGATTAGACTATAATTAATTTTATGCAATTATGACCAATATTAAATGGTCAAATATGACACTGAAAAATATTGCTAACCTTTTGCCAACTTTTTCAGTTTACAAAAATACATGCACTATTTTATACTTTGCTCACTACGTCAAGTTTTGCGAAACAATGGTTTTAAATGAAAGAATGTGTTATTACACCTTGTGGTGTCAAGGCAATATTTTAAAAGAAATGATTACTGCAATATTACGTAATTAATGTTTGCTATATAATGTGCATTACAGAATAATGTAGTGAATAACGGTACATAATTATTTTTATTCCTCGTACAAATTTTTACTGACGTGTCACACGGGTCAGCGGTAATTTCTCACTTAGTTCTCTATATTTCGTCCATTGTAACATTCGTGAAATTGAGGAATTCCATGGTGAAGCATTTGTGTACGTCCATTTGAAACTACTTCTATGTTCTCGGTATCAAATTAACGTCTACGGTTGAATATTTTTTTGAAGACATATTGCAGTCCAATGTCATATAAAGGGAAAGAACACTAATGTCTTTGAACGAAGTTCTTCTTTAATTCCATGAAATGAATAGTCTACATTTCCATAGCAGTTCTTTCATCACGAGGTTTATTAATTCTGGATACAACAGAAATATGTATGCCATATTTTTTTCAATTAATTGCTATGAACGATCGTTATTTCCACTATTTAAAACGGATAATATTACAAATGGTAATTCTATACGTACAAAAATTTTTGGTCAAATCGAAGTCAACGATTTCTAGGAAAAAATCATTATTAGACATCTGCTTGTTGTAAAATGAAAACAATAATTGTGATAAAAGTTATTTTATTTGACTGTTTTATCGAATGCAAGATAGTAGTTCTTTTATTCCGTTAAAAATATGTACAGTACGATATATAAAAATTCGTTACTTAAGCCAAGAAAAATCTTCCTACCACTTCTAGTTTTAAATCAAATTATGTGACTCTACACACTTCGTAAAAAGTATTTCATAAAAAATATATGGATATATAAAATAATATACTATTCAGATATTTCATCTGGAAAAATGTTCATTAATTATTACTGTCACAAATAATTACTGTGAGCAACCAAAACAAATTTCCAACTATTGCTACTTTTAAAAGGGGCCAAAATAGAATCCCTGTCATAAATAATAATTGTTATGGATAACAAAAAAAGTTCTGGGTCACTTATAATTATTATTTTTAGACTGCGAATTTTATGCATTTATTCAAAAAATAGGAGGCTGAAATTTCAAGCAGTAAGTAAATTAAAAGAATTTATTAACGTAGATATATTATTCTCAGCTTGTTGAGTTTATTAAAGAAAAAGAAAAGTTTAATCTAACTACTATTTCTTACAACCACTGATAGCTAATTTTATTTTGTATAAAGATCCGTAGTGTAGCTATTTGTAACAAACATATTTAATTTTTAAATCATGTAAATTTTAAAAAGTTTCCCATTTATTATGTGATTAGTTACCTCCAGGTAAATAATGACCAAGTTTCAGATACGGTTTATTTTCATAAAAATCCTTGGAATAGTTATATTTGGTCCTTTCCCTTTTGAATTAAAAGTCTGTTTTCATTGTGGCTAAGTACCGTGTGTGCCATCGTCAGCAGTAGATTGAATTGCACTTACCACTTGAATATGTAATCTAACACCTCGGTACTGAAGTCAACGGCTACTGACTCGCTTGTTCAACAAAACAACACTAATCGTGACTTGTGTACGTACTTCATACTACTGGATCACTGACACCCTCGTGGGCTCAGACTATTAAAGTCACGTAGGTAATTCTTCGTGACTTATAGAGTCCGCAATGCAGTGTTGTATAACACATCGAAGCGCTATCCAATTAAACTAAAGGGTAGAAAGATTAAAAGACTTTGAGGGTATAAATATATTGGTTTAAGTATATCAACATTATTAATCGAGGATACACATTCATATTTAAAACTTTCTACATTGCATAAAGATCCACAGTCTAATGATGATATCGCATTACTTTATGAGGAATTACCTGTTTCAGATCTTCCATTTTACAATTATTAAAATTATACAACTGCTTTCAAGGAATCGATTCAACAGAGTTCAGTCTGTAGGATTTTATTTAATAAAAATAACGATTTAATGTATTTCCGAGCACGTCTCGTCAATTGCGATTTCTCATCTACTCGAGGCAAACGAAAAAAAGCGATTATCGGTCGGATTAAAATAACTAGCGTTGAATTCGATTAACGCGCGTATTCAAAACGATTAGCGGATGGATTATTCCTACAAATCATATATTGTAATACACATTGTACCAAATCTAAATAAATAAAATCTTGTCATTGTTATTAGACAATAGATATTAGGTCAATCGGAAAGTTCTGTCCATCTAGCGTCGAGTAGCCGTAGCTCGAACTGTGGGTAACTATAACCTCTAAAGTAAGGCTAACTTTTTAGTTTGAACATATGTTAATAAAACTCAGTACACAACAATTTACGCTTGCATCAATAACTTCGTTTTTTTCTACATTGAAGATGTCGGAATTTGAGCCGAATAAGCGTCATTTGCGCGAAGTGTTAGTCTTTTGTTTCAATTGGAAGAAAACGGCAGCTGAAGCTCATCGAATGATTGTAGACGTTTATGGCGATAATGCTGTTTCCGATAAAACATGTTGTTGTATGCGAAGGTGTCACGTCGGTGATACCTTCTTCTCAGTGTACGGGATCGTCACTGAGCACCTTTGTTCGCGTAATAATTACACGATGGTATTTGGTTGCGGTTTTCTTTATTTTTACTTTGTACAGTGTCGCGATTTCTGTTCTGTTCGTGATGTCTGTATTCGTCTGTTTGCGATTTCTTGTTCGTGTTGTCTCTGAGATCTAGTTTTGTATCTTCGTGTTATCTCTGTGTTCTCTTTTGTATCTGTCGATTCTTGTCGCGTTCTGTCCGTTGTCACCTCGGTTTTGTCGTCATTGGTTAAGGGTAGTTTTTGGTGGAGGAATTTAGCGTTTTTTAATTGGTTGTAGGAATGATGGAAAGAGCGTGCTTGTGGGGGTATATCTGAAGGAGTGGGAAATTGTTGGTGCTTGACGGAGTGTCTCGGAAGGACTAGGAAATGGTGTCGATAAGGGATTAACGTCGTTTATTGCAGGGTTTGTCCACTGGTCTTCACGTGCGTTGCACGTGGGTCTGTTCACGTGCGTCGCACGTGGGGTCCGTTCGTCGGAGTCAAAATTGTCCGTGTTCGGCGCGGTCGTAAGTCGCGCCTTCTACCTGCCTTTTTATTGTAGGGCTTACAAGTTTCTGTATGCGGGGTTAGGCACGGACAACCTTCGGTGTTGCCGTCGCAACACATGTAGAGAGTGGTTTCGACGTTTTAAAAATGGTGATTTTTCTTTGGAGGACAAAGAGCGTTCTGGACGGCCACGAGTATTCGAAGACGAAGAATTGCAGACATTGGTAGATGAAGATCCATGTCAAACACAAAAACAAATTGCAGAAGCGTTAAATTGTGCTCAATCTGTCATTTTCGACCGTTTAAAAGCCTTAGGGAAGGTTTACAAGAAAGGAAAGTGGGTCCCATATGAACTCAAGCCAAGAGACATTGAAAGGCGGAAAACCATCTGCGAAATTTTGCTTGCTAGGCAACAAAGAAAGGGGTTTCTCCATCGTCTCATCACTGGGGATGAAAAATGGATTTATTTTGACTATCCTAAACGTCGAAAAACCATTTGTGATCCTGGCCAACCCTCAACATCGACGCCAAAGCGGAATAACCACGGAAAAAAGGCTTTACTCTGCATTTGGTGGCATCAGGAAGGTGTGGTATACTATGAACTGCTAAAAACCGGTCAAACAGTTACAGGAGATCTCTACCAACAACAAATTATCCGTTTGAGTCGAGCATTGCACGAAAAACGACCACAATATGAAACGAGACAGCGTAAGGTGATTTTGCTGCATGACAATGCTCGGCCTCACGTCTCAAAAATTGTCAAGAAAACGATAGAAGCACTTCGCTGGGAAGTGCTACCACATGCGGCTTATTCACCAAACTGTGCCCCATCTGACTACCACTTGTTTCTGTCGATGGCACACGCACTTGCTGAAGAACGATTTAATTCGTACGAAGATCTCAAAAAATGGATCTCCGCCTGGATAACCTCCAAAGATGAATCATTCTTTCGACGCGGAATTCGCTTGCTGCCCGAAAGATGGGAAAAAGTCATCGCTAACGATGGACAATATTTTGATTAACGTACTTTTTCATTTTCTTTCATGAATAAAGCTATACTTTTTGTAAAAAAACGGACGGAACTTTCCGATTTACCTAATATTAGCCAATTTTAATACTTGTTAATTTAATAATACTGTTAATCGTGTATATTATAAATGAAATTGTTGAGACAACTTAATAGCTTTCGATTGATACGCAAGGATGACATTCTAAATTTAAGCTTGTATTGTACAGGGTGTCTCGCTAAATCCCTTACAATGCAACATCTCTGCTATTGTTTATACTACACGAAATTTCCAAAGAATGAATGATTTGGTTCAAAAGGATATGGGAATATTTTTTTCTGGTGATTCCTTTTCTCTCGACAATTCAAAACCTATATTTATAGTACTACAGGTCATGCAAACCTGCGTAAGTTATATGCATGCGGAAAATTCCATCGAAATCGATTGACGCAGACGACGATTGACGATCATGTAATTATTCAAGAGAAGTCGAGACGTTTGGCACTATCTTGAAAAAGTTATTTACATTTAACAATCCTCCGCATACTTCCTTGAGCCACTGTAAGTCAGCAACAGTATAAAACAGTAAGATCAGTAGTAGTAAAATCATAAGTCAGGCAGAAATGTAACAGATTACAAGAAGTGTCGTCAATATAGTAAAAATGTAGTAGAACGAATTCGCATCAGTGAATTATTCCGTCACCGAGACTAGCCGAATATATTTATGCAAAAGAATAAACGAAATTAACAAAACGAATCATGTAAAATTTCAAGTCGGGAAAAGAAGTCTCATATTTTTGGGAAACTCTCCTTTTACGTGGTGGCAACATAACAACATTGTTTTATGGTAGGGAAGAAATCTTTTTTTTGATTCTATCACAAAGATTAATAATTCGCAGGAATAAAAAGGTTGTAATATGCAGTGAACGGAAAATTGTCATCGAGTATCGGTTATCTACTGCGTAGATTTTAAGGTCTAGATGAATAGCTCTGTTAACTTTGCAAAAAATAAGCACTAAGATTTATCATCTGTTTATTTACATTATAAAGTCATTTACATCTTCTAAATTTGTTGTCGAAGTTTTAGTAAACTAATGCATCTAAATGCTCAAGAAAAGCCAAGACGTTTGGTCCAATCTTAAAAAAGTTCTTTAAATTGCGAGAGTGTCCAAATACTTTTGTAAGCCTCTGTAATTGATCAATCCTGAAACCAGTTCCCCCAATTTAACGCTTTGTTGACGAATGTCGACACGTTGGCGACATCAAGTCTTGTGTATTCAATCCTTAAAATTGCAAAAAATACATTTTAATTATTGCAGCAACGTAAGATCAGTATTTGTTTTCATTTTCACTGAGAACTTGAAACATTAATGCACGATTCAACTTTATGTAGAAAATATTTCCAATGTTTTAAAAAATCTTCGTCCGCAAAGGGTGAACTCATTGCACTCGAAGCAATTCGATTCCAAAATCGAAACAATATTTTTATCTATAATAGCTCCATTGTATACACTTTATTTCCTTTCGTACATATGAAACTAATTAGTATTACTCGTATTTAGAACTGTATGTACATGCAACACGTTCGCGTTAATTGTATATTCGTTAATAATATAATATTATATTCACCTTAATAGTATATTCGATAAGTATAACGTACGTTGTGCTTCTATGATTCAATAAAGAAATCCATTTAATCGATTTCTACAAAGGCAATTTTATAATTTCAATAACTGTAAAATAAAGAATCTGAAAAGGTTGTTTGACCTGCTGTGGTAGGTTTAGTGTTAAAAAGAACATAACGTCCCATAAAACATTTCTGACTAACAGAGCTATTGCTGCTTTGTAGTAAAGTTAGTGAGACATCTTGTATATTTGGCTACTATGTTGGTCTCGCAATGTCCCTGAGTAACAATGAAAACTAGACGTGTAGTCTCACTCCTTGTACCCGAATCATTATCCCAACCGAGTAACTAATTTGATGAGAGTGTCCTGGATTAACAGAATGCTGACTGTGAGATGCTTCTGATTGACACGGTCAATCGCTCGCATCTCCAACAGATCAGAGACCGTGTTCAATCGAACTGACAATGAGTGTGTCTTAATTGATTGCGATCCTCGCTGTTTATCGACGTCTTGTAAGTGTCCCTTTGGTAATTATTTGGAAATTTAGCTTCCTCGTCGCTTTCAATGGGCCTCAAACGTGATGTTAAGACTATAATTCTGAACAACTTCTTCCTGCAATGTTGCCATTTCAAACAAATACTACATGTCTACATCTGACAAGCATTATTTATTTATTGTAACACAACGACTGACATGTTTCAAGACCAAATATTCAATCCTTCTCTGTATTGTTCATAACGTATATGCTTCGTCAACAAGCTACCAACTTTACTAACTTACACGAGAAAATTAATTTAGCAATATTTATTTGGATAATTAAAAATTTCATTCGCATCTTTGACACTTTTGCACTCCATGAAAACTAAAAACATTTATCTTTCGATAACGGATTGTCAAAGAATGCTCAGTTGTTCAGATAATAGTTTATCGTTTCTAGGACACTAATGTGTTCAATTACATTTAGATTTAGTTACTTGTTTGTCGAAATATTACGATCTATAATATTTGTGTAACACAATACATATCTATATAATATTGTTTCATTTTTACTGTATCCAGATAATAGCATACAGTTGTTCAAGGTAGCATCTTTCACAACGTATTTCAATTATCGTACCTTTCGACAATGAAAATTTTCCTAAGGAAATCTAATGTCTCCCTCCAAATTCTCTTTGGATCAGTAAAGTCAAAAGCGGGAATATCTTAACGCCAATTAAAATGCTTTTAGGGTGAGTTATGGTAGAAGGCATGCGCTCCCACATAAGTATAGTACATGGGGTGGAATAGTGCGGGTGCTTATCTCTGAATTCCAGCGTACCGACCTGTTCAGTACCTTAACTTTTGAAGAATACCTGCTTTATGGTATGCGAAGTAATTATTACGTGTCTTCTAATTTTCTGTTTTTCAATTATGGTATAATAACTCGGTTTTTCAAACTAAATGAAAACAATGCACTTAAGAACATAATGAAAGTTGTGAATTACGTATTGAAAGCTTTTAACTATAAATTACAAGATAGTAATAAATAATAAAAGTAGTAATTATAAAAGTATAAAATTGACAATTGTAGTACTGATTGTACTGACATCACAAGTTCAGATATATTAAACCTTACCAAAAACGTTGAAGAAATAAGAAAAAATAATAAAGAATTGATATCCGTATTGAAAAAATGATTGTTATTGATCAAATGAATTATTAATTTAAAACTATTATCATTTAAAATTATAAACTGCAAAATTAACACCTGCATGTTCCTAATCCAAATCGTACTAACATTCCGAATTCAAATATATTAAATCTCCTAAATGGTTGAAGAAATAATAAAGAAATTACAACTATATTGCAAACAAAGACAGTTATTCAATAAATTAATTATTAATGTACACAAATTATAATATGAAAGACTGACACCTGTATGTTCCTAATCCTAATTGTTGCTTATGTGTTATAACTACTAAATATATGTTCTGTAAATTGTAATCTTTATAATAAACTTGATTTCACATATGTTGCAACCCCAGAACGTATTGCAGCAGTCAACCTTCAAGTGCAATCAAATATTCAGCGATTTAACCATTTTTATTTAATACAGCAACGCATGAAGGAAACTAGTAATAGTATTCACCATTTATGATGTAACCCACAACCTGTGTGTTTGATATTGTTGATAACGTGAACATGCTTAAACAGGACAATAATCTTTCTATTAATATTTTATTACTTAGTAAGTGAGTTTTCTTTTTTAATTGACTGTAGTATTTATTTATTTTTCTATTTAACCGTTTTTTATATAATAATATCTCGTTGCTGTGAGACTGTTTTATTAAAAATGAGATTAGAATTTCAATTATAGAATAAGAAAGAATATATAGAACGAATATAGCATGCGATGAGAGAGACACTTACGAATGTATAAAAATGTATGTATGTGCAAAGAAAAGTTGAATAGGGAATTGTTGATTTGGTCGTTCATGCTGTCAATAAGTTATGTGTAAAAACCAACATAGTTAAATTGTAAAATTTAGGATCGGCGAAGATCTGTTACAAAAGTTTGGTATAAAATTGCCCTTCATCGATTTCTTGAAGGTCAAATTTTTTAATGATTTTATCACATTTTACTCATTCAGGAGAACAAATTTTATCGAGGTGTCATAGGTTGAAACGTATTTAACTGTGATTGGTCAATCTCGCTTCGGGGACTTTTGTATATCACAAGAATCCAAGGAAACCTATGATACTCCCTAACTTTGCATTAGGTCCGTCCGTCTCTTAAAATCCCCTAATTTCACATCAGGGTCTTCTGTACGTTATTCAACTTCGCAACAGCTCCTCGATTTAGCATCGAGCTCGTCTGCGTTTCTCTGGAAACCTCCTAGCAGCTGACTGACTTCGCGTCAGGTTCCCGTTCACTTCTCCTACTGATTCTCCGATTTCACATTGGGTTCGTTCAGGAACTCTCTCAATAACCCAACGACTCTCTGACTTCGCGTCAGGTTCGTCCGTGCACCCACAAACAAATTGACTAGCATTTTCTCTACAAACAAACCTCGCCGGCTACACGCGCTGCTCGTGGTCCCAGCTTGTAACAAGTTCATTACACTTTCGAACTAGGTGCTATTGGACCGGCTTCGCCAGAATAGTGTTATGTCTAGATATAGGAAAGATCGAGGCTAGTTAACTGATCTCTGATATATCAAATTCTGTTACTGCAAGTCTTCCGTACGACCCGATCAAAAAATTGTTTACAGAGACTACTTAAGGTGATTCGAATGACTGTGTCACCCAAATTACTTATAAGCTATTTGCAGTGTGAACAAAATTTTTGCAACAAAAGTTGTGTGATTTAACTGTATAGCATATATTATGCGTCGTGACAGGGCTCAGCAAATATTAATGAGCCGTAGTCTAACACACGTCTCACCACCCTTGTAAGGTGGTGTGAGGAAAGAAAGGGCAATAATCAGGTGACCGGTACACGAACTTTGCTTCTAAACTTGTGAACTTTAATGATTATATCCACTCCTGACTAGACCGTTATTGTATGTTACAATGTTACTTTAAATTATAAAATTGTGGCGACGTATTTCGAATGTCGTAGAGAGCGGGTGTCAGGTTGCGCCAGCACGGCAGGCCAATTCGTAGGCCCGTAACAATAACTTCGTTGGGCCGCCTGGTTTTTCTCTGCGTTTCACGGCACTTGAGAATATAAATACTATTGATCACGAGGAAATGGTCCTCGCCTCGAAATGCGATTGAGGGGACACTGAGATCAGAATGTCTCAATCCGTCGTTTATTGAAGACGCAATCCAGCTACGTTGCGAGGAAATAAATGTTATTTGGGTAACAACGTATTATTCAATACTTCCACGTACCTCACCACAAAATTAACAAACAGCATATGAAATATAGTTAAAACGTCTTATGTGAAATAGAGTATAACAGCCCATTGTGAAAATAAACAGCAACACGAGCGTCGCATGATACTTATACTAGTGCTCATCTATGCGACGCAAATATCCACCACCAATGAGCACGTACAAAAGTATATGTAAACCCTGATTAATTGATTTATTAATTTACCGCCCACTCTGCACTGGTGGAATGAGAACAGCAGCGAAATGTCCCTAAGACGGTACGTCTAAGATACCATCCCGAGGGTGGTCGCCCGCTCGCTAATGCCTGGCGGTTCGCATCTGGAGGTTTGTGGTACATCAATTGCTATTGCAAAAGTTCGATAACTTCTTAACGAATAAGTTTAGGGCATAAGTATGTAGTACTTTTATGTAGAGCACAAGAAACTGCATCAATTGGTGCAGTCAAAAATATAGGTTTCTATTTAAAAAAAATATGCAGTTGCATTTTTCTGATGCACCGATACACAAAAGTGCATAAAATTAGTTGCATATTATGCACCGTCTGATACCATTTAACTTCTACTTATAACATTTTCTTCTATTCTCAACCATTTAGGAGATACAGCCTGTTCCAGTTGCGTGGGACACCCTGTATTTGACAGTATGATAGGTGATATAGTTTGTCGCATGTTTAATCTTTGGCACTTTGATGAGGCCTCTAAGGCAATACTAAACAATTGTCATTAAAAATTGCCAATTCAAAAGAACTTCTAGATCACTATGTTTGTATTTAAGAAATCGATAAAAACTGCAATGTTGCAAGTACGAGTAATAATAATGAACTGTATATGCACGAAAGGAAATGCACCATGTACAATGGAACTATTTTAGAACAAAAAATGTCTCGATTTTGGAATTACAATTGCTTGGAGTGCAAAGAGTTAAACACCATGTTTTTCGTACTGCGGCTCTAATAATTTCATCGCTCACGGTAAATGCCTTTTTCGAAATGTTAAAGGGATAGAAGGCTGTTTATCGACTAACCCCTATCCTATCGTCAATTGTCAAAGGAGGTAAATACGGTATGATATTCAACAACGAGATCTGGAGTCGCTGCGAATCCTCTTTGACTAGGCTCTCGGCGGGTCTCCGGCAACAGCCGAATGAATAGTTAAAAGCAATAAATAATTAGCCGATCGCAATTCAGATGATGAAATCGATAAGCCTGAGACGGAAGTTGGTTCGATCCCTAAACACCCGAACGGGAGGACGGCCTTAATCACGACGAAGTAGGTTTCCCAATAATGAAATATCGAAGACGACGGAGCAAAAGGAGACCGTCAACGTGGCTGGGAGGATAGATTCTCTGATAATGAAATATCAGAGCGATAGAAATCCCGGAAAGACAGAGAGGGAGGATTGGCATGGGTGAATGGGGGCTGGAAGACTTGAGAGTGGTGCAATTCGGTTTCTTCCAGGCTCGTATTCATCCGAGTTTCTGAACTACCGACGAATCGAGCGTCGCTTAACAGACAAGCTTGCTGCTAGCGCTGCCACCGGCGTTGATGCTACTGCCTCTGGTGCTGGTGCTGGTGCTGCTTGGACCAGCGGCAATTAGAGCAACCAGTTAATTACGTCGTTAATGAATAGGCCGATCAACGGTAGCCGAAAGAGGAAGGTACAGCGCCCGCGAACGGCAAAAAGGAGCCAGAGGCCGGAAACGAAAAGAAAGGATCGTGTTTTACGTCAGTATTGAAGTGACGTCATATAGCAACGTTGCTGTGTATGGTATCGTATAGTATAGCATAGTATGGCCACCGATAGGGGTAGCGGTAACGATCGCGGCGATGCGGTCCCGCTGACGACAACGACAACGACAACGATGGCTAGATTAATGACGGATCCGTGGTCCATCGGTGAACAGTGATTCTGACGTGAGCTGGTGTGACGCGGTGACGAATAGTTCGGAGACACCATCGTCCTGGAGCATCTCCACCGATGAAAACGAATTGCCCCTGCTCGCCTAGTTTAGACTGATAACCTAACCGGCTTGGCGTCCGACTCGATCACCACCGCGAAATTCCTTCTTCCACCAAGCCGTAAAACGACCACTTCGACAGACCGCGTATACACGGTGTCCTGAAAATGATAGAGTTCTTTGAAACGTAGAATCCCTAGAATAATTCTAAGACTCTTTTTCCTTTGCGAAAATGCCATATGCGGTTTCGTTTGTTATTTATTTATTAACCCTTTGCGGATGAGGATTTTTTTAAATATTTGATATACTTTCTATAGAAAGCTAAATTTTATATTAAAGTTTTAAGGTCTGAATGAAAATGAAAGAATACACTGATCTTTTGTTACTGCAATGACTAAATTGTATTTTTTGCAACTGTAAGGATTTAATATGCAAACCTGATGTCGCCAATATGTTGACATATGTCTTCAAAGGGTTTCCATGTTATAATAAAACAGACTAGTGTTGAAGATTTTTAACAGAGTTTAATAAATATGAGTATTACGCCTTTCTTTACGGATCAAATCAAGTCTTATTCTTTTTAAATCAATATGTAAGCATTGGCGTAAATGTAGCTGTATAGAAGATATAAATTGTCTTTTCTCTTTTATAATATTTTTAGTAATAAAAGTGTAATAATTTTAGTTAGAAGGAAAATGGTATAGCAAGGGGTTAACTAAAATCACGGAACAATCAAAATGCAGCTACAGCGGACAGGTTCTGATGCGACAATAAAAAAGGTTGTACGTGGCTTTGTCATTGGTCGAGCCGAATTGGTTCGAGTTTTTCGTTAATTATTCGATAACGAAGGGTCAAAGCGCGAATCGAAAAAGAATTAAGATGAAGATAAGAATGATTATAAGAATGAACTCATTCAATAATCTCGCACGATTCCGGGACTCCCTGTATACGCGAAGAATGAAACTTCAGACGAAATCTCCTCGAGTTTATGTCAGCTGTTAGAAGTTTACCCGGCACATTCAGGTTTATAAGAGCGCCAGGAGAAAGGATGCAGTTATAAAATTCTACTCGGCGAAGTTACGAAGACACTATAAAGTTTCGTTAAATGTCACCACCTTGGGTCCCAAAAGTTGTACTTATCGTGTATAGACATGATTCAGTTTAAGGCCCCTCAAGGAGTATACTTGGCTGCAGTGGGAATAATACAGTGGCTGTTATCCTGTAGTTATTCGGGCAGTTGAAACGTCTTTTTACTCTACAACATTTCCAACACGGGATGATGGCATTTTGTGCAACTTTTCTGCACTAGGTACCGTAATGATGAATAGACGATCGACACGATACAGTGGACCGTTTTCACAAAATAGATGAAATATAATACATTCATACCCTTTCGTATCATTAAATGTAGAAGATAGGATATAGCAGATAGGGCTCGTTCTGTATAGGTGAGTTAACTTTTTTAGTAAATAACGCTTTGTTTTACATCTATCTACATAAAAAAAATCATCATCTAAAATCTACATCTATTGCTTTAAGAGTTTAAAGTTCTGAAAGTTCAAAGATCTAAACATGATCGCGATATGTCCTGGTCCGAGGTTAAAAGTGAGCTGATCTACGTACATACAATAGAAATATTGAATAACTATTACTTTTTCACGAATCACTATGCTATTATATCTACAATATTTGCGTACAACTACAACGAAACCACAAAAACAATATGATATGATGAGTGTTGAAACTTCAGTGTATTAGTGCAATGATTGTAAAGATTTCAAGTTTCGAAGGGCAATCAAGTGGAGATATACAGGGTATACTCGTTAAGGTTCGTCATGATTTTTAAAGCATATTTAAGGGCACTTTGACGATCAGGGGTAAGTGATCTTAATCTCGACTTCAAACATTAAGAAGGACACCCCTTTTCACGCGTCCTTGAAGTTCCATACTTGCTTGTAACAATTTTTGTTTCTCCATCTCCGCCATTTTCACTATTCGTAGTGAATCTCCACGAAGGCAAAGGAAAAGGACACATCATTTTCTTCCACCCTGTACAATGATCTAATTTGAAATATACATAGATACATGTTTTGAAGAAATATTTATATTCTGTTTAATAATTGCAACTCGTTCTATTTTAATGTACACATTTATTATATTTATGCATTGTGTGTTTAAAATCGAAAGAATGCCATAATGTCCGTTATTACTAATATAGACTTTTGCGTTATGCAGATTTGTAAATATAATTTTTGCACTGACACATTCAGAGTACCAAAGCTATATTATAGATGATAATTCTTTTTATCTTTGCTGGTTCAACAATCATAATCACAGAATGGTTAGAAAAAGTAACACACAAGTGTAGATGCAAATTTACAAGGTATTTGACAATGTATAGCGCGCCATACTTTGAAGCAGAAACAATCAATGAATCTATTTATCGGTAACAGTTCATACTTGTTACGAGCACAGTTGATAATACGACATGATCTGTTTCCCATTAATCCGATTATCTTCCGTTTATTATGGAAACTGGATAATACTGCATTCTTCTTCATGTTTAGGAGGTAACACGAATAGCAGCAATTAGTGACAAACCGACACTAAGCTAAACGAAGTACCTGAAATTGTTCGCTAATATCTCCCGGTGAAACTTTCCAAACCGTAAAACATTTTCACTTTTATTATCAATGTAATACACTACAGGGTCTTGGGAAAAGCAGAAGGAACTGTCACAACAGGATTCGAATGTACGCCCCTGTCCGTCAAAGTGTCATCACCGTCGTTTTATACATTTAACTATGTTTATACCCTCTCCAGCAGTTTCTCTTCCTCGTCGTCCGTTATCGTCATCAGAGCCATTGTGCGATAATCCAGGACAAAGCCCCAAATATAAAATCTTAGAAAAAGCAGAGCGAACCTCAATAGTGGAAGTCAAACCCACGTCTTTTCTGATTGTAAACATTTTTTGGAGAAAAGGGAAAAGGACGAACCATCGCGGTTCGTCAAGAGTCGAAATACATGACGAGCGACCAGCTGTTTATGGATTTATATAGTGACTTATTAATATTCGGACATTGTACTATTAAAAAAATTGTTGCTAGTTTCGATAGTTTGTAATAGTAAATTTGGAGTTATTGTTTTATAATATAACAGAACATTCATCGTAGTTTATAATAACATAAATTTTATTCGTTTGTTGCACATACTTTTCTTAATATCAAACAGTGAACTAAATTATGTCGAAATTTATCGTCGCAAAAATATTCGGAAGTCTGAAAAACTATAACATTTAAACATGAAAATTATTAACATAAGCAATAATTAATATTTGGTTGGATAGCCTCTAGCTTTAATTTCGTGTCTCAACCGCTCAAGCATACTGTCTATAACTTTTTGTAAGTAACTTAGCGGTATACGTCTCCATTCTTTAATAATACGTTTTTTTATTCTTCCTTCGATCTTATCGGTGTTGTTCAAATTTTCCTGTCCAAAAAATCCCATACATGTTCAATGGGATTCAAGTCTGGTGACTGTGGTGGCGGATGTAATACTTTTGGGCAATTATACAGGCTGGTTGTAACTGGTGGTATAAGCGAAAAGGGGAGATTGTACATGAAAAAATAAGTCGAAAACATAGAATAAAAATTTTTCATTTGAGGCTTTGTTTTCGAGAAAATCGACTTTGAATTTTCGCCTTTCATACTTTAAAACAATCGAATACGTTAGAAAGTGTTCATAGAAATTTAATTAGAAGAGCAGAAGTATGTGTTCGGCAGAATGGGCAACATTTTCAGCAATTTTTGTAATAATAAACTTTGTGATTACTTCGTAATTTACGTGTCCCATCGAAACAACGATCTACAGTGACATCCGTTATAACGAGACATGATCAATTGCACGCGTATCTTGCGAAAATTCAAAGTCGATTTTCTCGAAAACAAAGCCTCAAACGAAAAATTTTTATTCTATATTTTCGACTTATTTTTTCATGTACAATCACCTCCTTTTCGCTTGTACAATAACACCAGTTACCAACCACCCTGTATAAAAGGTATTCTTGAACTATTCTGGCTTTATGTTTAGGATCGTTATGTTCATAGTATTTATACATATATGTCTTCTATGTCCATTGTGATCGCACTTTTCTTAAGATTTTGTTTTAAAATATTTAGATACTTATATTTATCTAAAATTTCATTTATAAAGACCAGTTGTCCAACTCCTTTAGATGAAATACACCCCCACACCATAATACTTCCATCGCCGTGCTTAATTGTTGGATTTAAATTTCGGTTAAGCTTTTGATTTTGTTTACGCCATACTAATTTTCGTCCATCAGTGTTAAACAGATTCAATTTACTTTCATCAGCCAAAATTACATTATTCCACCAAGTTTTTTCCTCATGAACATATTGTTTTGCAAAAGCTAATCTTTTTCTGCGATTCGCCTCGTTTATATACGGTTTCTTAGGCGCTACTCTATCATTATATTCATTTGTTTTCAACACCCGACGTATTGTATCTGGATGAACTTTCTTTCCTATCTTTCTAGACATTATGTTTGTAAACAACCGGTAGAGGTGTGTCGTTATTCGCAAGAAATGCGAGAATAAGTTATCTGTCCGAATATTTTTGCGACGATAAATTTCGACATAATTTAGTTCACTGTTTGGTATTAAGAAAAGTATGTTCAACAAACAAATATAATTTATGTTATTACAAACTACAATAAATGTTCTGTTATATTATAAAACAATAACTCCAAATTTACTATTGCAAACGATCGAAACTAGCAACAATTTTTTGAATAGCACAATTTCCGAATATTAATAAGAGTCACTGAAGTTGAATTCGGGAAAAGTTGCAAGGATTAACGTTGGGAGAAACGGAGGATGACTCGGGCCAGGTCAGCTGCGAGCACGTCTGCAAGACGTTAACCCCATCCTAAAAAACCTTAGTGGCTCCACCACGACCATTACCTCCACCAAATACACTAAATAGAAAATTAGAAAAAGACAGGCAATTCGGGAAATCAATCGCAATTTTGTAGTCAGTCACACTAGAACTTCGAAACTTCTTTCTTATCACTGTATACATATTGTTACGAGTATCGATATGTTACGATATCGAGACATCGTGCCAAATGGTCTTCGTTGCCGCGTCGTCTTATTGTTAGCGACAACGATACAATGGAGACACGTTAGAGTCGGTTAACAAACGCCATTGAGGGTAGACGCAAAGCTGAGTACTCCTCCTTTATTTAATAAAGGTTTATTGGTGTTTCATGTGACTTGTTTATTGAAAATGCCCCGAACCCGTAACAATATGTATGTATCAGTTTGCAATAAACTTGTTAAATTCCGTTAAATAATTCCGACCCTTCCTCGACCAAGTCCTACATGATCGTATACCATCTTCTACCTCACAGACCTATGACTTCGTATGTACAGTGAGTCACGAAAGTATTTGAACGCTTTTCAATGAAAAGTTTGATGCGTAATAAATGCGAGTCATATTAACAATTACAGCGTTTGAATACTTTCGTGTCTCACTGTAGTTTGATCTGAAAGAGCCTTATTTCACACTGAGGCATCCTGCAACAACATTCGCCCTCGAACGTTCGTCATAACGCCGTCATCGACGTTTTGTATGTTTGACTTTACTCAGTAGTTATCCACACAAGTCGTCTTTAGCTTCGTCACATTTTTTCGGGAACATGATCCTATTATCCTCTCTAGCAGTTTCCCTTGGGATATGCCCTCCCACTCGTCTTCGTTGTCCCTCTTTTATTTGCGTGCGACCACTTTTGCAAAGTTCGCTCTCTTCGTCGTCGTCTGTCATCGTTGTCAGCGCCAACGTGCGGTGATCGGTATTCCTCTCAACTCGGACGATCCCCTAAATACAACATCTTAGGAAAACAAAGGGAACCTCCACAGCGGAACTCGAACCCGCGTCATTCCTGATGGTAGTCCATGAGCTACCTCACAGACTCTCACAGAGCCACCCTACTTTTCTTTATCTCCATACGTATTTGGTCTAAGAAATCTTTATTAAGGCGCGAATATCGTCTTTAGAAATTTTAAATGAATATAGAAGTTTATGACACGGACGCCTGCATTCTGCTAATTTTGAGGAAACGTGTATCTGAAATGCCAGATGTTTGAATTAATATTTTACTCAGACCTTTCGGTCATTTTTCCATATTCTTTATTAGTAATTTTTAAAATTTGGTCTCAAAATTTCAAAAATTTGAAGTTTTCATTGTAATTCCACTTTTTATCTGTGATTTCTATTAATTTAAATTTATTACTCCAAACTATTACTCTAAAACTTTGACTTTTTCGCTTAATAGCCCTCACCCCACCAGTGTAGACGTTAAATTAACAATTAATCACAATTTACATATATTTTTGTAAGTAATTGGTGGAGGATATTTACGTCCCATCGATGAGCACTAGTATATCTATGCGGCCATTGTGACGCTCGCGGTTAGACTTTTCTCAATTTTATTCTCGTCTTTTACATTTCGTATTGTTGCCTGTTCTTCGAGTGAAGAAATTATTAAACTCCTTATTATTAAACACTGTCTGTCGTTGTTTTACCTATATTTAAGGAAAGTCCTCCTCCCATGTTACATGCTAAACATTAAAAATATGACCCGTCACAGAATGCAAGATTTCATAAAAACTATATTATCTGTCTCGATGTCTCGTTACATTCCTCTAAATCGAAAACAGAACAAAAATTGCAATGCAATTGAAAAGAAAGCAAACGAGAATGCGAGATAATTTCGAAAGAAAGAGTACAATTGACAATTGTCCCTTAGATTAAATCCCAACGCAACATTGAATTTGTATTTCAATGAAGAAAGAGAATAATTTTTTATTACGCTTTTATATTGTAAGTATGCACGTATTATTTGATATGCAACGGTCGACCAAACGTTTCTCGCTATAACGTTGACGCGCGTTGTATTCGCAACGCATCCAACAAATGTACGACCACGAAGCTCCACACCTTATTCGAGCTTAATATTCTGGTTCTAACGATTCATTAACACTTAATTACAATTTCCGTTCATTTCCTGTTACCGTTACGCAGAAACGAGACATTTTACGCGGCACTTCACAGCTGAATTCGCGCTGATTACGTCGTGAAATCGCTCGTTTATTTTTACCAATAATTGACGCGGAGCTGAACGGCCAATTCAACTTTCTGTCCTCTTCCTTTTTTCGATGAACTGATAATAATGGCAGCAATTATAATAATACGATACAACAAACATACATTCGACCGATACACGTGATTCTTTTTCAAAAAGACAGATTCGTATGGCAAAGAATAAGCGACATTTCAAAAGTGACTATTTAACTTTGGACTACGATTACACGAACATGATTGCATTTACGACAACAATGTTTATAGCAATATTTTACACGTCTATCTGATAAGGCTAGATAAAATATTATTTTGAATAGTAAATTATAAATAGACTAGAAAGGAAAATATTTTATTAATTAAAGAAGTATTTAATATGGCATTTAAAATAGTATTTTATTTGAAAGGTTCTCAAAATAGTAAGAATTTCTATTTGAAACATTTTATTTATTTCAATTTATATATTCTCTTATTCGTAACTGTCAAATACTATTTCTGAAAATATTAATGTACAGGATTTATAATAAGTTGATGCTATACTTTTGGATTGGTAGAGATTTGTTAAATAGAAAAATTAATAAATTGTATACTACTCGTAATGGAGTATTATCAACTGAGAGTATTATCAAATTATCAATAATTTTCAAGTCTCAAAGGAACCGTAGAACGCAAGTGAACTGCTCTCTTGAGAAACAACTTCAAGATTTCATTATTCCATACGTCTACAGGGTGTCTCTAAATTGGATACTATCCGAGGAGAAGAAAAAATAAACAAAAAATATGACATAGATTACGGTTTCTTGTATTTTAATATTACCTGTTTCCCCAATCTATTTTCATCAGCAAGAAATATGTTAATTTCTATTTAACGCAAAGTTCAAATATTTTATTCAATTGTGGCGGCTCTACCTCCTACTCTCGCCAGTAGAGGGACAGTAGGACGAGACTTTCCCGCTAGTTCCTGATCCACTTCCAGTTCATATATATACCGTCCTTAACCGCCTTCCACTAACCAGCGTCTAAGGCAGGGTCCGCTAGTCAGCCTTACTAACGAGTCCTCTAGCGGACCTAGGACGAAACGCTCCCCCTTCCTTCTTTCCTTTTCTTTCTCTCCACCACACCTTCCAACAGCCGCCACATAATTGGTGACCCCAACGAAGAACAACAACAACGCAACCTTCTGATGGGTGGAGATGACAACAACTACAACCAGAGGGGGCCACAACTGCAGATCAACACCAGGAGGGGATAGATGTCATCTAGCAGCATTCATGGCCGAAAATTACGTATCCCTCTCCTAGCGTGGCCCACCGTCGATCTGCCGCAGACGCCTAGGTATCCAGCAGGCACACGAGTCCCGGACCTACAGTGACGTCAACAGATCGGCAGACTCTCAGAGAGGTTCAACGGCGCCGAATTCTTCACATCCTCTTCAGTCGGCCATACTAAGACAGCAGCGCATATACGGCTCGATAGGCTTGAGGGCAACTCGCCGTCGACGATGCCGCGGTTAGCGAAGGATCGTCATCGAGTGGGCATTCGAACTGCAGGACATCGCCATCATCCTTCCTGGACTTCAACGCTGATCATCATGGAAGGAAACTCGTCCATATATCGTTCATCACTGGCAGGGGGGTGCTGTGGCGGCTCTACCTCCTACTCTCGCCAGTAGAGGGACAGTAGGACGAGACTTTCCCGCTAGTTCCTGATCCACTTCCAGTTCATATATATACCGTCCTTAACCGCCTTCCACTAACCAGCGTCTAAGGCAGGGTCCGCTAGTCAGCCTTATTGACGAGTCCTCTAGCGGACCTAGGACGAAACGCTCCCCCTTCCTTCTTTCCTTTTCTTTCTCTCCACCACACCTTCCAACAGCCGCCACACAATGTTTTATACTGCAATCTTCTTATCAGGGATTGAGAAGTATTTTTCATTACGTTGTGGCCGAGTCGCTTACCAAACTTTCCGCCCCTAGATTTTGACTTGTGGGGATGCTTGAAAGATATTGTTTAGAAACAAGTCTCAGCTATGTCTGTAGATATGAAAAAATGTAATTCAATAAGAGCTTAAGTGATAAGAAATACTACTCAATCTGTGATACGGATAGCAAGATTGTTTTGACACCAATCGCGATCACTTTGAAGATCTTTCTGTAAATGTTAAATTAAGTTCATTGCGTGGCATATTTGACCTTTGTTGACCTTCATAAACTTATATGGAATTCCTTTAAAAAAAAACAAAAGTGACTTCGTAACTTTAAGGCGACTCCACCCAGTAACAAGAAATTAACGCCAGGCTACTTGTCTTGTTGTCTCGTGCAACATTTGTTTCGAAAACTTTTGTACTACTATCATACTTTCGGAGTAATTGTAGGTGGCAACAGTTAGTGTCTCACTCAGCATGTTTACTCTCTTAATCGTTTTAGTGAATTGAAAACATTGTAACAGTATTTTTAAATTCTTTTAATAATTCTACTATTTTCAATATGATCGACTACATTTTTGTTATAAATGCATTAAATCCATAGACTAATTATAACAATCTTAAAGTACTAGAAGTAGTTTGTTCCCTATAAGTATATCTTAATTGCATACATCTATTGTGATGACATAGACATGTGTACTTCAACTGCATCATAGCAGATAAAATTTACGACAACGACTATAGAAGACTTTGTATTATTTACAATATTGCTTCTACATCCTGGTACCTTCGACCTTAAACTCTGGATAATTAAAAAAAACTATTTTATAAAACATTTTCCGCCATAAGGACGTTCCTGAAAGCTGATGTAACAAAAACACTGTGAAACGCTTTGGTAAAAGTTTTAATATGGAAACTAACTAGAACACGTGAAGCACACCCCCTTCTTCCGCCCCATCTACTCCTTCTCTCACTCTTCCACCAAGTGTTCACACTTTATGTCAGTTTCAACCTAATTACACAATTCCTAAAGTTAATACAGATATTCTAACGACGAACGCTCCGAATTTTCTCGAAAGTCTAATCCAATTACAGATAAAAATCCCATTAATATTATTATACGAGCTGTTATCCCGCGTTCTCACCAGTCTGCGTTCATTATATTTATAGATGCGAAAAAAATCTCCTTTCGATTGTAACGATCGTGTCATTTAATACTACCGGTATACCTACCAGCAGAACGTATCCGATTTCTGGAGATTTTAATGATATTTTAGAATAATTAAAAATAATTGGGGAGCTGCCCGTAATGTCGAAACTAAACTTTTTTTTGAGACATAGATAGCTTATGTACTTTAGCAGTATGTATAAATTCATTCGCGACTCACGCAATGAATTTATTTGTTTTAATCAAAGTAATCACTCATTCGTAACAAAATTGAGTAAGCGAAATTAGGATAAATAACAAGATTAATAGAATTTATAGAGAACTTGTTACGAGCTTAAGAGAGAAAAACTGAAGCTGCTTACTATAGTGGTAGAAAATTTTGATGTTCGAATTGATGTCTGTAAACGTGGTCGTCATGATCATTTGACAAATATCGTCGTTCACGCATAATTGTCATAGATGATACCTGACAATTAAATAAGAAAATTAATAAAATTAAAGATAGTATGTTTTTTATTAAATGTTTCCAATAGTCTATTTTGGATAACTCATTATTCATATTTGTTAGACTTCGTTTAAAATTTTCAACACGAGTCAGACTCATTCATATATGGCAAGGGGTGTACGTTCTAAAAAGGCTTAGGTGTGACAGTACCAAGGTTCTGATTATATTTTTGTTTGTTGCAACGAATGCTGTGTATGTCGTTAGGGTACTTTTAATTAATGTGTTCGTATCTTCCTTGATAGGGTCCAAGAGGGTTTGCATTTTTAGATTTTTTAGAATATTTTTGTTCTATATACTTTCTTCTTTGAAATCCAGCCCCACACAAAAGTCAGACGTCATAGAATTCAATATTTTTCTTTATAACTTATTAATGAAGAGTTAATCAACCTATGTTTAGGTAACATCTTTTCTCTTATTTAGACTCGCGAAGTATTCTGACAAAGGTCCACACATTAAACTTGCAACACTTTGTACAACACATAGTGCATGAATAATTTGCAAGAGCTTAATGTCGACAAAGAACGAACCCATAACAAACGAATGTTTTTGGTGTCTTTCTAAGTGAAAGAAGTTCTCGTCGGAGGAAGCTATTGTGCGTGGCGTGTTGCGACGAAACGCGAGTCGTTCGACGCGACTTTTTCTCGAGCCCCATCTGGAAAGACGACGGCACCGAGAGAAAAAGAAAATGGAACAGCCGAATCTCAAGTCCCAAAGATCCATTAACGCGCCGAGAGGAAACTTTTCGCGCGAATAATGCAAATTATCCTCGAAACGCCCGGAGGTAGTCGCACTTTTGTCGTCGTCGTCGGTCCTCTTTACTGCTTCTAGCCCGTCTTCTCCACACAACTTTCCTGGAATGCTTCGATTCACGTCCCGTCCGCGCTCTTTCGCCTGTTCTGCTTCCTCCTCGCGCTCCCTCAGGATAGGGATCCCTTAATCGTCTTCTCGAAAGCCCGGATGTGGCCCCCACGACCGAAATGAGTTGATCCGTTTACACGAACGCAACTCGCGGACGCGTGAAATCCGGCTAACAGAGGACAAAGCTGAGCCGGACGTTCGGTGAAATCGAGAAACTAAACCCCGACGACCCGTTGCGTCGCAACGCACACTGTTCGATTTCTCGAAAAAGTGGGACAAAAATTGCTACGACTTGAAAATTTAATTAACCCGCTGTGGCGGCTATACCTCCTGCACTCATCGATAGATTGTCAGTAGGACGATCATTTTCTGTTTGTTCCTGATCCGCCTCCAATTCATATATATACCGTCCTTAACCATCTTCCAGTACCCAAGCGTCTAAGACAGGGTCCGCTAGTCAGTCTTACTGACGAGTCCTCTAGCGGAACGAAACTCTAATCTAATAGCTCTAACGAAACGCCCTTCCTTTTCTTTCTCCACCACACTTTCAGCAGCAGCCACACCGCGTATGATAGAACTGAATACGTCTCCCGTTACGTCGCGAAATCCTCGATGAAGCACTTCGGTATGGTGCGAGTTTCACACGCCGATTTAACCTTGTCCTAAATAGCACTATAGCGGCTAAGATTGGGGACGTTTTAAGGCAAGATTTTTTTTTACTTGGAGGAGTGCATTTACACACATCCTACCATCCTCTGGGGAGAGCGACAAGATTATGTGGGACTCTCGGGCTGTGGTGTAAGGTTCAGTTTATCCACGGTGACCATCTAAGCTATGGGAGAGGAATGCCATGGTCTCAGATTGAACTCCACTGACACCTTCTTCCTCCAAGCTTTCTAGGTAATACCCCGGGGGGTGTTACCTCCCTCTATACCTACGCTATTTAGATCACGTATTAGGGTACAGGGGCTGCGATTTCTGCGATTCAAGGCAACCTTTAGGCCATGAAACGCCGAAGACTGTACAAGTGGCGTTTCGGACTTTGTAAACAGAAGTGGGTGATTTTCTTGGATTAGCAAATGTGACTTCTACAGTTCCCAAGCGAATCATAAGGCTTAGAGTCATCATTTTCCGTTGGTCCACCGGCGTCTAACAGAAACGAAAGGAATCGCGGAAAGGGTAGGGGCCTATTCTTTATCAGAGCTAACTTCCTGCCCTTCAATCTCATTGAACTCTCATTTCTTGGCCCATTATCATTACTGCTCCTATGGCATATTAGTCTTTCTTCATACTTATTAGGTAAATCGGAAAGTTCCGTCCGTTTTTGTACAAAAAGTATAGCTTTATTCATGAAAGAAAATGAAAAAGTACGGTAATAAAAATATTGTCCATCGTTAGCGATGACTTTTTCCCATCTTTCGGGCAGCAAGCGAATTCCGCGTCGAAAGAATGATTCATCTTTGGAGATTATCCAGGCGGAGATCCATTTTTCGAAATCTTCGTACGAATTAAATCGTTCTTCAGCAAGTGCGTGTGCCATCGACCGAAACAAGTGGTAGTCAGGTGGGGCACAGTCTGGTGAATAAGCCGCATGTGGTAGCACTTCCCAGCGAAGTGCTTCTATCGTTTCCTTGACAATTTTTGAGACGTGAGGCCGAACATTGTCATGCAGCAAAATCACCTTACGCTGTCTCATTTCATACTGTGGTCGTTTTTCGTGCAATGCTCGACTCAAACGGATAATTTGTTGTCGGTAGAGATCTCCTGTGGCTGTTTGACCAGTTTTTAGCAGTTCATAGTATACCACACCTTCCTGATCCCACCAAACGCAGAGTAAAGCCTTTTTTCTGTGGATATTCAGCTTTGGCGTCGATGTTGAGGGTTGGCCAGGATCACAAATGGTTTTTCGACGTTTAGGATAGTCAAAATAAATCCATTTTTCATCCCCAGTGATGAGACGATGGAGAAACCCCTTTCTTTGTTGCCTAGCAAGCAAAATTTCGCAGATGGTTTTCCGCCTTTCAATGTCTCTTGGCTTGAGTTCATATGGGACCCACTTTCCTTCCTTGTAGACCTTCCCTACGGCTTTTAAACGGTCGGAAATGACAGATTGAGCACAATTTAACGCTTCTGCAATTTGTTTTTGCGTTTGACATGGATCTTCATCCACCAACGTCTGCAATTCTTCGTCTTCGAATAGTCGTGGCCGTCCAGAACGCTCTTTGTCCTCCAAAGAAAAATCACCATTTTTAAAACGTCGAAACCACTCTCTACATGTTTTATCGGAAACAGCATTATCGCCATAAACGTCTACAATCATTCGATGAGCTTCAGCTGCCGTTTTCTTCCAATTGAAACAAAAGATTAACACTTCGCGCAAATGACGCTTATTCGGCTCAAATTTCGACATCTTCAATGTAGAAAAAAACGAAGTTATTGATGCAAGCGTAAATTGTTGTGTACTGAGTTTTATTAACAGATGTTCAAACTAAAAAGTTAGCCTTACTTTAGAGGTTATAGTTACCCACAGTTCGAGCTACGGCTACTCGACGCTAGATGGACAGAACTTTCCGATTGACCTAATAGTTACATCATTATTAAATGTTTCGTTGTAGAGGCGATGTAAATACAGTTTAATGAAACATTAGTCAATTTTTTATTATTTCCTAACACCGTTGAATGCCATTCGAATTTTATACATTTCATACAAGTTTTACCTATTTCATTCATACTAGCGAACAATGTTACTAATGACTATGTTCAATTACTTGATAATGAAGTTCTCATCTTGCACTGCAATCCAGTTAATTTCAGCATCAATGACGCTAATTTTATTAGAATCGTTTGTAAGTAGTTCCATGGCTCGAAACGACCGTAAATTATTTTAAATTTTTTATTTGTGTATGAAATTTAAACAAATAAACTGATCAGACAGTAGTCTCCGATATTAACGAATCAAATTATACAAGAATTTTTAATTTCAGAAACAATCTTTTTTACTGTTGTCCCATTTTGCGTACTTATTACTGTGCGACCTGGGATCTATTTTTTTCGTTGGATCGATGGTCTGTCTGGTTTTGAAGCCCGAAATTCAACCCCCATACGTCCCTCTTTGCACTCCGCAGGGAGTCCATGAGAATGAAAGTGACAGTTCGACTGGGAAAATCGAGAAATATTACAGCTCGATACGACCGAGGCAGGTTTCACCTGAAGAAAAATGCGATTGCCGATTGTTAGAGATACACTCCGCGACAAAACCGTAAAGCATTCATGACTTTGCTGTATGTCGTTTTATAGTGACAGATTTTTGCAGGATTTCCAAAGTGTAATTAACTCTTTAGCACTTTGACCGCCATGTCAGCCACTTATAAGTGACAGAATTACTTGCCCATGTTTAAAAATTTCGTTGCACTAAATTTAGTTGAAATCTGGACGATACGAGAAGGTTGAAGAATACCAATATGTCATACATTTTAAATTTTCAATTATTGCTTCATCAAATAAATTACTTTGATTTTGTGGAACTTTTGAGGTTGTTGGTCGGGCAATTAAAATGTTACGGGAACAATTGTAAATGTTATTAAATTTCACCATTTTCATGAGTACGTTTTCCTTCGCCGTTAACGCTAGATCGACGGAAAACTAAACTATACTAATATACATTGCTTTTTAATAATACCACGGTTGCAATTAGTCGCAGTTTGTATAAGTTTTATGTTCATATATATTTTAATCTCTTGCTATACTATTTTTTGTAATTAAAGTTATTATAACATCTTCTTCGCTAAAAATGTTACAGAATAGAAGAGAATTTATATATTTTATACTGCTACATTTAGTTCAATGCTTAAAAATTGATTACGAAGGAACAACATTTCATTTCGCCTCCAAAAGGCATAATATTTATGTTTTTAAATTTTACTTAAAATCTTCAACACGAGCCTGACTCATAATACGAGTCATAATACAAGGAGAAAAAGTGTAAAAAACTTTTCGTCGGAACATTCTTATATTTTTAATACTATTTATGATATATTTTAATATTTTTAACAACTGTCAAATAAGAAGTCACTACTACAACGGATCAGAAGACTCAAGATTTTTTATTTTACAATTATTAAGGTTATAAAATTACCTTTATTGGAATCGATTTTATAAATTTATTTACTTAACACAATGTCATTTTATGACATTGTCATAAAAATCGCACAAAACCCAAATAAATTTAATGTTGTCATTTTTATGAGACAATACACACTAAGCGATTTTAATGCTCGGTAAGTTTAATATTAAATACCGTAGGAGTTGCTAATGACCTACGCTACAGAATTACTTAACCTTCAAACAACGAGGGATGCATCCACTTGGCACCAAAATTACGAAACGATCTATTCAAGTTATAGTTTGTTAGCAGTTAACTGAAATTATAACCTACTTTACAGCTGGAGACAAAATTAATGCTTTGAGTCGAAAACCGATATTTTCATACTACGTGATTTATTTCATCTTATGCATCTGGGTGTTTTTACCATTACTCGTTCTTACAACAATTACATTTTACGAATTTTTTAAATACATAACATAAAACTGTTTTAAACTGCGGTGTAGTAATTTTTACTGGCGCCTCAGAGTCGCCATTCGAATGAAACGGTTTAAGTGGATACACATTTTAAAAAATTATACGTAACGACTTCTGGGTAATATTTGGATGAAACAAGTTTCTTGAAAACGTTAGAAGAATTTAAGACTCGGTAATGTGTAAAAACATTTATTTGAAATTGCTGCTGCTCGGAATTTCAAAAAAAGTGTTATTCTAACACATAAACTAAACGATTTTTATTAATGTTAAAAGCAGCAACAAAAATAATATTGCACAAATATATAGCACACGCGCGAACGCACACGATACAAGAAGAAGACTAATCCGACGATAAAACAAAATGTAAAAAGACAAAACATAATCAGCGCCATTTTTTGAGGCAGAAACTAAATCTCGGATAATCTGGCGATTATTTTATAAGAGGAAATAGCGATTGCCACAACGACACATCCACTGGATTATTACCGTACTCTCCATAAATTTAGATCATCTCAATCTTGTCATCGTTACTGTAAATCATTGTTGAACGTGTACGGATATTGAAAACAGCCGTTGAAGTTGGGGGTTAGAAACATTTTTGACTTTTTTTCATATATATTTTAGAAACTAGGTATAGGAGAATCAAATATTTTTAGATTGTATATTTGCAAATGAAAAATTTTTTCGCGTAGAAGAATTTCAAAAAAGTAATTTACTTACACAACATCTACCAAGTGTTACGCTATGTTATTTCGGGTCTATCTAAAGCTCTGTACTTACTTAATTCCGCTTGTTTTTCAACTCCAGGAAGTAATGTAAATCGAACGCGTTTAAAACAATTTCTCAGTTTTCTTCTGAATGCGTGTTTTTACACTTTTTCTCGCAAAAAATTTGATTTTCCATCCCATTATTTTCAAGATGAGTTTGCTACCAACATCTCGCGGAATTTGCAATTCAAAGCGACCGAGAGAAGAATTTAGTGGGACTGATAGTGATGGAGGTATTATAACTACATTCACGCAGTTAAAGGTTCGAAATTCTTTAGTAAATGTTTCATATATGAAATGAAAAAGTGGTCAACTACTTAAGAACCACTTGATGATTAAAAATATGCGATATGATTTTATTCGTTATACTTTCGTACACTAAACCTATATGTAATATATTTTACTGTACATTGTTCAATAATCTCACAATCATTCCATTTTCAATGCTCATTATAACCTAACATTGTATTCTCAATGTTCACTATAACCTAACATTTTATTTTCAATGTTCACTATAATCTAACATTTTATTTTCAATGTTCACTGTAATCTAACATTTTATTTTCATTGTTCGCTATAACCTAACATTTTATTTTCAATGTTGACTATAACTTTGCAAATGCAATAATTGAATTTATATACTTGTATTTATATTATACAATACAAATAATAGTTAAATAATATAATATAAATAATTTAACTGTCATTCTTGGTTTCAAATTAAAAACTAATTAAAGAAACTATTCTACCCAAGTAAACTAAAAGTAATAGAAAAATTATATTTTTGTTTTAAAACGTGCAAGATTGTTTCGTTAAAGTGCTGTTCTTGTTTTAAAATGGAAGTAAAAGATTTGCATTGATTAGTTTATATGTTTTGAAGTTTGAATGCACGTTTTGCTTTTTCACGATTAATATGATTATTCTTGTTTGCAAAAGCTGTAAACATTAATTAAAAAACGAGAAATTTGTAGTTTCTTCCTGCAGTAATTAACGTATCATAACCTCGCACAGATCCGAGACACGGCTGCAAGCGACTGATGCCGTCAGAATTAGGGGTTTTCCCTAATTCTCCAAAATAGGTATATCGCTCCTACACCGCGCCTACATGATGTACATATGTACAGTGTATGTATGGTATACCTACTTGAAGCTGATGAATCAAGGTTGAGGGTTAAAAGGTGTTGAGAAATGAGCAATTATAATAAATAAATGTGCGATTATTACACATGTTAAATACTGAATATCCGGATTAAATAAATAACATTAGAATCGTCGAGTTATACGGCATTAATGTATAACTTCCATCTATATCATATAAGATATAATAAATCGGTGTAACAAAAATATCTTTTTTCATACTAAATGCAGGATTTAAAGGATAAAACAAAATGTTAAAAATGTTCTCTTTCGTTAAAAATAGAAATTATTTGGTATTTCTTAATTAGCACCAAATATTTTCTTAATTTTTACTCGTATTGCAAATAATTGGTATTCCAAAACTGTAAAGACAAACTCAATGATACAATAATCACATTTCATTTAAGTTATTTGATGCTACGGTAAAACACACACTTGTCCTCTGTTTAGTTTTAATTCTTTTCTGTTTTGTGTTCAAATTTATTGGCTTTGTTCAAAATGTAAATGTGTTCTTTTGGGATTCTTTTGACAAGAATTTTTACACTCAGCAATTATTTTAAAAAGTATTTTCATTGAACAACTGTTTTAAATCTGTACTAGTGTAAAGAAATTATATTTTATTTTCTATTGCATTGTCTTTTATTCATTAAAAAAATAAAAGTTGCAAATGAAACAAAAATTTAATGTTCTCTTAAAACATGATAGTAACATTTTTCGTTGATTGAATTGATTTTACAATTAATTATCGAGTAGGAATACAATAAATTTAATACAACGAATATGTTATTTGATATTGTTTCTATTAAAAGGTATAATTTATTCGTAATTTCTTTACTTTTTACCTACATTCAAATAAATATTACTTAATTAATCAGCTCAAGTTTCACACCGATATTTTTTACAGTTCAAAAGTAGTATCAATATGTCACATGAACTTTTCGATTCCGACCACTATGCGGTGGAATCCGCGTCCATTATAACCCAGAGTATCAAAACCGCTATTCAATCATTCAATTTCTGGCGAATTAATGAAATGAACAGTTGATGCATTGGAAACAATAGAAAAATTCACTGGCCTATCAAAATTATTTTCATAAGTGTGTTTTGAAAAATTGGTAAATTTAAACAACGAGTAGTTCTAAACATCGTTATCCCCTAGCACTTCAAGCAATTTTAATTCCAAAATTGAGACAGAGCGATATAGAATAGTTCCATTATCCATTTCTTTTCGTGCACATAAAATTTATTGCTATTATTCATATGCGCAAAACTTCAATTCTTACAGACTCTTAAATGTAAATATAGTGATGCAAAAGCAGTTTGAAATAATATCATGTCGCTTCAGAGACGTGATTGGATTGCTGAGGGTTAATTGTATAATTATAAAAATAGTCCGACACCCGAGGGTGAAAGAACTTCCTCACATCAAAGATTCCATATATCTAATTAAAAAGTTCCATCTCTCTTCCAAGTACTTGACAGTAGGAAAAGTTATATAATATAATAAAAAATGATGGGTTGTTCGGAAAGTAATTTCGTTTTTTCCCGACAGAGGATTTAATTGTATTTTTTTACACCCAACTTCACACTTAAGCCGCATAATCATTATATGTTTTGAGAGCTGATATAGCAAAGCTTGTGTGTGAAAAAGTCCAATTGATTCTACGCAGTAATTTTTGGTTGGTGCCCTTTTAAATATGGAGAGCAATAAGCAGCATTTTCGTCATATTTTACTTTTTTACTATAGAAAAGGTAAACATGCTGTTCAAGCCAGAAAGAAATTAACCGATGTGTATGGAGAAGATGTGTTGACACTACGCTAGTGCCAGAACTGGTTTGCAAAATTTCGATCCGGCAATTTTGATGTCGAAGATGCACCACGTTTTGGAAGGCCGATTAAAGCTGATAAAGAAACCATAAAGGTATTAGTTGGTGCAAACCGGCAAATAACGACACGTGAGATCGGTGAGAGGTAAAATTTATTAAATTCATCTGTTTATGACCACTTGAAAGGCCTGGGTTTAACCTCGAAGCTCGATATATGGGTTCCTCATGTTCTCACAGAGAGAAATTTGTGTCGTCGCGTTGACGTCTATGATTCGCTTCTCAAACGTCACGAAAATGATCCATTTTTTAAGTGCATCATTACTGGGGACGAAAAATGGGTTGTATATAACAATGTCAAATGCAAGAGATCATAGAGCAAAAAAGATGAACCGGCTCAAAGCATTTCCAAAGCCAATATCCATAAAAAAAGGTGATGCTGTCTGTTTGGTGAGATTTTAAAGGAATCGTTTTTTGAGCTTTTACCGGATAACACAACAATTAATTCGGAAGTCTACTGTCATCAGCTGAACAAACTGAATGATGCACTTCAACAGAAAAGGCCAGAATTAATCAACAGAAAAGGTGTAGTGATCACTCGCCAAAAGCTTTTACAGCTTGAATGGGATACAATGCCACACCCTCCATATTCTCCAGATCTGGCACCTTTGGATTATTATTTGTTCTGGTCACTGCAAAATTTTTTAAACGGTAAAACCTTCACTTCAAATGAGGAGGTCAAAAACCACCTCGATTAGTTTTTTGCCAGCAAAGACCAAAAATTTTATGATCGTGAAATCATGCTACTACCAAAAAGATGGCAAAAGGTATTGGACCAGAATGGCCAATATATAATTTAATAAAATATTTATTCATTATACGAAAATTGTCTTTTATTTTCACAAAAAAAAAACGAAATTACTTTCCGAACAACCCAATAGTTATATAAACAGTGAAAGGATTAATTAAAAAATTCCATTTCTCTTCCGAGCCCTTAACAGTAGGGAAAGTTATGTAATTATATGATCTAATAATATACATATAATAAAAGATGATATTGTTACATAAACAGTGAAAGGACTAATTAAAAAATTCTATTTCTCTACCGAGCCCTTGACAGTAAGGGAAATTATATAATTATATGATATAATAACATGTACATAATAAAAAATGATACAGTTATAAAAATATTGAAAGAATCTCTTCACGTCAAAGATTCCAATATATCTAATTAAAAAGTTCCATCTCTCTTCCGAGCACTCGACAGTAGGGAAAGTCCAACAGCCGTCAGCCAACGGTTAGTATTGTAGACTAATTCCGTCCGACAAATGGGAGAGTACTTATCCCTGACGAGGCAAGTGAAATAAGGTTAAGTCCGACGAGACAAGTAGAAAAGGAAAGGAAAGTGCAATCAGACCGTGGACGAAGCCCCTGATGTATCATGGAAATAGAAAAGACTAATCTTGGTGGGTAGGGAAACGGTGGACGAACTGGGAAACTAGTCAAGCATGATCGGACGAGTAAACAATGAGCGAAGTCTGAAATAAAAATCGGGAGCCGGTAGAAAGAACAAGAGACTTCTGATCCAGGAATCCGGAAGCTAAAAGGAGATTACACGTTTGGCAAGGATGGATCCTCAAATGAACGAGTGAACGGAAAAACAGAAGTGCGAGCGGACGAAATCCTAATCGACAATACTGAAACTAACCCTGCCAGTTACTTATCGAAAGACGAGCTGAAGAATGAACGGATTAAGCTCGCCGGCGAAAAAACACAATGGGGTAAAAAGAGTGAAAGAATGATCGGCCATTCCGAGACAAAGGGGTAAGCAGGATCGGACAGAGGATAGCAGAAGAAATGTCGACCATTCTTGTTTTTGCTAGCAGCCCGAATCGAGAAACTTGTGCGGTCGATCTAATTCCATTTGTTGCCAACTGCCGCACGATACCGGAATTAGTATAAAGTGAGATTATGGCCGATCGGGTCGACCACTCAATTTCCGGCGTTCACCGAATAATTTATGGAATTTCCGTGGAAAAAACAGGGGGAAACCAGCACAAATCGTGCTAGATGGACACAGTTCGATAAGATCTTTACCCTGTGGCTGGCTGGCCAGGTATCCAATGATCGATGCTGTTCTTATCGGTCCATGAAAACGAAATTTATGGACGAAATTAATATTATGAGGGACTCTGCTTGTAAAACGCAACCTTTTGGAAAATTTTTGCTAATATTTCATCGGCGATGCCGTTGCGCCAATGGTTACATTAGTTTTTCTACCCGTGGATTTTCTTCCTTGTAGAAATCTATATTAGTTACAGTAGATCCAAAAACTATTTGCACACTGAATTTCTGGTTCTGGAAAATGGTTTGTACTTAACACTAAATGTACCGAACATTAAAATTAGCTGATGTATACTGTCTCATAAAAATTCCAAGATTTCATTTATTTGGATTATTTGTCATTTTCGTTACAAAGTATAATTGAACAGAGAGATCTATCGAATTGATTCCTATGAAGACAATTTTATAACATCGATAATTGTAAAATAAAGAATCTGAAAAGCGTCGTTTGACCCGCTGTGGTAGGTTTAGTGTTAACTTGTGATAATTTTGTAAGAAAGGAAACAATAGTACAGAAATAAATGTGAACACATTTTAGAGCATGAAGTTTCTCCTTTCGATGAACATTCATCGTTTTTTCTACGATATTTTTGCATGTTATAATGGGTGAGAAGCGAAATATTCGTTTTTTCTAGGAAACTGCTATAAACTGAAACCTCCGTAAAAACATTGCACAATTTTATCGTGTCAAAGTCCAAAACAGGTATGAAGATTCAAGCCACACTTTGTAATTGTGTTGCAAATTTGTTTCTTTGCTTTGCTGAACAAACCTGAGGAACATGATCGGACGTGTAAAGCTCTTATGGTGTATTTTATATCAACTGTTACATTGGCTGCACAGATTCCATTTAAATCTTAATAAAACGACTAAAAAACCATACTTCAATCTTTTTGTGTAGTAAAAAGAAAGTTTCACTTTTCAAATCTATTGGAAATTCATTTACAAAAATAATTTTTTTATGTTGTGCTCAAAAGCTTCAGAGCACAACATTTTGCAGAAAAATGGGTTTTCAGTTTCTCATCTGGTACATTATGTAAAAATAACTCGGAGGAAAATGAACCCTGCTTTTTAACGACAGAGACAAACTTCAAATTAGACTAAATTTATTATTATTCATTTTTTTATGAAATCATAGTAATTTCACACTAAATCTATAGAAAAGAAACTAATACGTGTTACCTATAAAAATGATACGATTAAATTTATTTAGACTTTGTGCGATCTTGATTCCATTATATCCTTAAATAAAGAAATATGTATAACCATTTTTACAATTTTAACCTTCCGACTACAGTGTCAGAGATTATTTTTAACCAGCGTAACAAAATCGTTGTTTAATTACACAGATTCTAGCAATTAAATAAAATAAATTACAATTATATTAGAATCAATAGAAACACGAATTTGTCGGCAAAAGGTACCATAAAAAATTGTTGAAGAGAAAAATAAATAATTTTAAACATTATCGATTATAAAATTGTAAAAATTGCTCGTTATCCGAGAGTTAATAATTGTAAAATAAACAAAAAGTCATTTTTCCCGTGTAACGAGTATGGTGTCAAATGAAAGACGAATGTGTCGGCAAAAAGTACCATCAAAAATATATTTCAAAATTTGATGAAGAGAACAATGAATACTTTTAAACATCATCGACTATAAAATTGTAAAAGTTGTCCGTCATTAGAGAATTAATACTTGTAAAATAAAGAAACTGTCATTTGTCTCGTGTGATGGATTTAGTGTTAAATGAGAGACGAACGTGTTGGCAAAAAGTACCATCAAAAATATATTTAAAAACTTGATGAAGAGAATAGTGAATAATTTTAAACATCATCGACTATAAAATTGTAAAAATTGTCCGTCGTCCAAAAATTAATAATTATAAATAAAAAAAGAATCATTTGTCTTATGTGATGGATTTATTATTAAATATGAACAATTTATCAGGAATCAGAAATATAGTACTGGTATAATTTTGGAGTTCACTGTACAAAGGAAACATTATTATATCGTATAGCACTCTCGGTTCAGGCGAGCAAAGAATTCAGAAGTAATATGTTCCCATTTCGTAGGACGAATACGGTTTAGGTCAAAGAACACACTCCAGTGAAAAAGTGCGGAACCGTTTCTCGCACTTTCGTATAAACCTCCAACGGGCATACCTCCACGCTTCGATTTACATCGACCTCTTAGCGGTAGTTAAATCTTCAAAACGTACCCCTCTTTCCCCGTCGGGAAACTTTCTTCAATTCGGTGAACAGATGTCAGTACCGAGGAATAAGATCCGATAGGTAGGTCCACTGCGAGTGCAGTTTTCATCTCCTGTCGGAAATCGTTTCGTTCGCAGACGCCAGTGTGAAAATAATTGAACACGAACAACTTTTAATAGCGGAACCTAACACTAATTCAACCGCTTCCACTTGGTATTCGAACCGGCAACGAAAAATTAATAGTTCTCGGATCTATAATCAGAAACTTTCGTCGTTCTATATGCGGCTCCATTTATCCCAATGCAAACTGTAGAACGAACATTTCCTCGCTGAAAATTAATGTAAAGATATTGTGAAATGTTTAGCACTGCCATTGGAAAGTAAACGTTTGATAGTAAATGGCGCCATTATGCAGAAGTATAGACATTGAGATCAGGCAAGTACTTACAATAGCATTATACTTTTTTTAACGCTTTGTCGAAGTCAAATCTTAGAGCTTTAAAATTAGTCCAAGTTACAACGACTTAAATATTGCAAATTTCTTAAGAATCAAAAATTTCATGTTGAAATACTTCTTAAGTATGTTATATACGTACATTTAAATCCTGAAAGTATATGAAGATTTTTATGAACTTGGAAAATTTTACATTTATTAAAAGGTCCGAAATTATGGGTTTATTTAATGTCATTCTTGAGAACGACGCAAAATTGATGTCGATGGCTCATTAACAACACTTTTATAAACAGCAACAATGTTCTCATTCGAACGAGCTGTTTTAGTCTGCTAGACTTTGGTTTACCATGAACAGATTCAGTTTTATCAAATTTTTTTAACCAAATTTCGAATTGTTTGCTCAGATGAACGATTATGTATGCCGATAAAAATCACCTAATTTACGATGGATATTTATTTGAATTTTATTTATTGAACACTGATTTACAAAATAAATTTTAATAACTTTAACACGCTCTATCATTGTAGGTTAAAAATGAAAGAAAGTGATAAAGAACAAACATCGTGTTTGAGAGATTTTGACAGCATTCTAAAGGTACTTATGGATAATTCTGTATCATGCCTTTCTATTTGAACGAAATCAAATGTTGTTAATTTGTAATCAATATTTAAGCATCGAAGTAGATGCAGCAGTATAAAGAAATAAATTATCTTTTCTCTTTTGTAGCATTTTTAGTGATGAAGACATTACGGTAACTGTAGTTATAAAGAAAATGGTATGACAAGGGGTTAGAAACATGATTAAAGGTGTCACAATTTTGATAGTGGTAGCACTGAAACTTCTTTGCACATGTTTGCTCGGCAATTTCTGATTCATAAAGCAGTTATTATAGAAAAATAACATTGGTTTACAAGATGCGCATTGATCAACAATTAAGATCATGTAAAAAGACAAATTTTAATTAGATAAATGGTAGAAGGGCAGCACATATTTTGTTAGTTGTAAAAATTAATTCTTTTCCGGACAACCTGTAGACCAGACGCAATCAGATAAACAAAAAGAAATTACTTTTTTAATGTAAATAAAACTTTCATTGTTTTTACGATTATTACTTTTTTCATTTAAATTAAATGCTATGAACAGAGTGCGTTGTAATAGGGATTTCAGAATTTTCACTGATTATTTTTATATTTTATTAAATTCCGTACTATTCTTGTTTCGTCGCGAATAAAACACTATACAAAGCTCTGAATACAGTCGATTTTATAAACCTGCTGTAGATTCGAGTTTGTTCGAATAAAATAAAAATTCGGTAAATTTGAAAACCTATAAATTTAATTACTAGAATTAATACGTTGCAATAGATTATTTAATTAATGTCGTTTATGTTTTCATTTATAATCAACCGAAACACAAACACGTGGTATGAGAACTAATCTTCCTAAATCAGGCTAATGTTTGACATGCAAATCCACAGGCACGTTCTATTGAGCTATTCCATGTAACTGTAGTCAGTCAGTTTATATTCTTTGAAATCGTGATTCCTGAAAACAAATACTAAACGAATTCAAAATACATAATTTATATTTTACATGGATTTTAATTATTTTAATTGTGTACAAAGTACATTTTATTTTATTATATTTTTATGATTGATAATTATTTGATAAATTGAAATATTCAACATATTGTAGTTAGTTTAATTTGTTTTATTTATTAATACGTAGAGTATATTTTATTTTGTTACATTTTCGTAATTCCCCGTGTAACAAATAAACTGAATAATAAAATAAGTGTAACATTCTTTCTACTATTTTATCTACATTTTGACTCTTTTGTTATATACTAGAATTCGAGAAACTATTTTTCAAACGGAGGGAATTCGACAAGTACGTAACACTAACATCAAATCAACGTATTTAATGAAATCGTTCTTAATGAGATTGCACGCTATTATGCACGTTGTGTCCCCAAATACCGCAATTCATTTCCTGAATTTCGCTGGGTTGTAAATCCTGCTGCGCTCGCTTGCGATGATATTTAGAGACACAAAAATATATTGTCACGCTCAGTAATTTTCCACAATGTGAATTACAGAGGTAGCATATTAATAGCATTTGATCTTCATAGTCCTTTATTACGCACGGGTGTATATCTAACATTAGAGATTGAAAAGGTTCCGAAAATAACCGTTTCAAACTGTTTATATTCAAATTATTTTATATTATATAAAATAATTTCATAACGTATATCTAAAATGTAGCATGAAGTAAGAATTTAAAAATAAAATTGTAAAACTAGTCCTTTTTACTAGTGTGGTAGTAAAAGCAACTGTTTTATAAAAATTACATTACAAACATAACGACAATGTATCTATCCAAAATTGTAGCCTTTTTAAAATAATTTCTATCTAAAGAAATAAATCTAGTGATCCAATCCTTTAAAAAATATTATGACACGTCGAAATGACGTTAAATAATAATAAATATTAAATATCATCCCGTAAATCGAGCGTTAACACAAAACCTACCACAGTGTTTCAAATGACCCTTTTTAGATTTTCTATTTTACTGTTATTGAAATTATAAAATTGACTTCATAAGAATCGATTCACTAGATTTATTTACTGAAACATACATTGTCGCAATAATCGCACAAAATCCAAATAAATGAAATCTTGTCATTCTTATGGACAATATATGTAAACTAGTCAATATTGATGCTCGGTAGGTTTAGTATTAAGGAGGTTGGAAAATGGGTTAAAAAATTTAGTTTCATCGATTCTTTTATAACACGGAGCTGGACGCGTAGACAGTATGCACACAAAAATTTCAAGTCGATCAGAATCGAATTATGGCCATGGCGCGACTTTGAAATTTCAGGACTTACAAAATCGCGAAAATGGGCAAAATGGGGTTAATCAAATGAAGCTTTTTCGAGTCCCCTGAAATGTTAGCCTCGAAGTGCGACGAATGCTTAAAGAGGAAGGTTTTGGGAAGATTTCAGCGTTTGAACCATGTCGGTAGCGCTGACAGTCTGGCCGGAGCACGTCCGCAACGAATGGCCACCCCCCCCCGCGAAAAAAACGGCAAAAATTTTTAAAAATTTTTAGATCACCAATGCTTTTGTATTTCTGGTTACACGTAGCTAGACACATAGGCAGAGTGCATGCCAATTTTCAGGTCGATCGGGATCGAATTGCGGCCGAAATTCTGGTCAGGGCAATCCGGCAACTGCCGAAATGGCACCTTCGAAAGAGGGCTCCCAGCACCTAAGATACTTCAAATCATCTGGATATCAGTGAATTAAACGTTTGTAGCGGTACGCGATTCGCATCGCAAGATGTTATAGTCGCGGCGGTCACGAAGCTGTTTTTCAGCCATAAATATTTTTCATTTTTTCCGGTACATCCTGGCCCTATTGTTCTACGTTTTTCACAGGCCTGGTCGGTCCTGGTCCGCATCTGGCGACCAGCCTTCACACAGGCCTGATCGTTTCCTTATTCCCTTTTTCTGCTACTTTCTATTCTTTATGACACATGCCTGCTACAAAATTTCTCCTCAATTTTCCACTTCTGACTTTCCATTTCTCCCACTATTCCCTTTTTCCATCTATCCTTTATTTTTGTCAATTTCTAACGGAGTTTCCTAGGAGCTACTCGAGTTATTCCAAAATCACTTCTTCCGCGTCCATCAGGCAGTCGAGACCTTCCACGAGTTGCCCCAGCACACAAGTCGAATAAATTTGAGTTGAGGAAACCTACACGTAGACTTTATCATTTTACACATCATCTTTTCCTCCTTACGTTCATTCATTTATAATATGACTGTGAACACTCTAGCAAACAATGTAGTGCCATGCAAAGAGAATTTAAGGATCCATATAGTTTAAAATCGTTAAAAAGTCTTTAATCGCACGTACATGCGGGGTAATGAAATATCATGAATAATACCACGACTATGTCACCTACGTTCAACGATAAATATAATAGTAGAGAGATAACAGTGGATTAAACTCGTCGAAATTAAAATCCTCGCAACACTCTTAATTCGCTGTCAGTCATTTCGTATCGTTTACATTAATCCCTCGGATTCTGACGAAGGTGAAATAACGTCTCGCGTTATCGCTTAAAGCCCACCGCATATAGGATTAAGTATCGCTGTAATAACCTCCCGTATACGCGAAAATTCTACAGAAAGCTTGCATTTACCCGGCAAAGTCAAACATTTAAATGTCACCACGGATGCTGTAACTCCTAGAGACCATTCAGCTGCTTCAACGCGCGTCTTCTGCTCCATCTGCTTCTTTCGCTCGCGCGTTTCCCATATTTTATTGAATGCTCTTTTATTCCAACAGCAGCCTCGAGATAAAGATACTTCATGACTACTTTTCAGAAAACTGATGCGAAATGACTGCAACGAGTTAAAAAGAAAAGTTACCATAAGCGTACTGGTCATTTATGCAGGTCATTTAAGCAGGATTGGGCACATTTTATTTAAAGTAAGATAACAAACAATCAGTTGAAATTGCTCGTTTGTATCGCGTTGTGACGCGATCAATGGTTTGCCGTAGCTGAAGATCGTAAATCTTCGGTTCAGGTTTCTGACAAAGCGAGTTTGAGACGATTCCCTTCTATCCGGTTAGATTACAGGGATGATACTTTAATGTGTGAAGAAATTACGTGAAGTAGTTGTAACAAGAAGTAAAACTCTGTATTTTAAACTCTAACAAAACAACGCAGCTGTTGAAGATCGCCTATCGAAACTAACATAGCTAAAATATCAGATCAAATCTGTAAATATGAAACTGGAATTTGCCCATACTTGGTGCTACCTGTCAACGTAGCTATCGTCTAACCGCGTCATTGGCGCCATTTTCTTGTTTCGACATCTGACAAAGACTTTAAACTCACAACCATATAAGTTTCATACAGCAGCATAGATTTTAATAGCGTTGAACATGTCAAATTTTGTCTGGAAACTACGATTTGCAAAGAGCATTGATTTTCTGTTATCATTTGAAGGAAACAACTTCAACTCAACTAAACCGCTCGTTTGTAAATCCGTATTATTTTTATAAGAAAAACCAGTACGTCAGAATTATTAAACTCAGTTCTGCGTACTAACAAGTCGTGTGTCTTTATAATATTATTTGCACCACCCCTAAATATCGAGCATTATTCAGTTAAGCGCTCGAAACGCAAAGATAAATATAAAACGTTCTTACAAAACGATTTACTATTCGTGCGCCCAAGACAATTTTCGTACAATAAACGTTTATTTTCTATACAATCTCTCCGGTTTCATATTTACATGCCTCGTAAACAGGCAATGTAACGAACCACTTCAGATCCGATCGGTCAGTTCGTATCAACCATCATATACCGGACGAGGGCTTAATAAACGTTGCAAGGTTCTCAAAGTAAATCGAACACTAGTTTATTAACCCTTTACACTCGAATGGCGCCTCTAAGGCGACACTAAAACTTGCCATACTGTTATTTAAACAATTCCTACATAGCTAGGTTTGCAGTTAAGAAATCAATGAAAATGTTAAAGTTCTAAATACGACTCATAGTAATTAATTTCATATAAACGAAAGGAAATTTACTATCTACATCGGAGCTATTATAGATAAAAATATTAGTTCGATTTTGGAGTGGTATTGCTCGAGGGCAAAGGGTTAATAAATACTCTTCGATTTTACTCCGGTCCAAGTAAGAAACTGCGCGGTAGAATATAATTGGACGAAAGTCTTGACAACAGTTGATGAAAATGGCAAGTGTGAAAAAGACAATGGCGAAAATGTTTATTCCTGAATTTCGTTTAAGTAGTAGTCTCCTAAAGCGAGGGGGACTAAGATTAGGACAGTATAGTATGACTACGTAAGGATCGGTCGAGATTCTCACTACTTAAATATAATATAAGATAGATAGTTGGTTATCCAACAAAACTATCACGCACTACAAACACCTAGTGAAAACCAATTTGATCGGTGTTGTATGCGACGAAGTCACTTCTTCTGTGATACCTTCTCAGAATACAAGGATTGTCGCTGACCACGTTGGGTCGCATAATAACTACACGATTATAGAATAGGGTGTCCCAGAACTCACGCAAGATCTCAATTTTGCGGTAATGGCGGTTGCCATTTGTACGGTAAAGTGTTAACAACTGAAGTGTGCTTATGCACATTGCTTAAATAAGCTTATGTTATACATAAATGTAAACAGCTGACAGTTCAGGGTTAATAAAAATGGAGCGCTACAAAGAAGAATAACGAGTTTTCATTTTTGAGCAATATTTTAAAAATAATGAACGTTTAGCAATTACAGTTCTGACAAAATCGTATTCAGCAACGAGGCTCATTTTCATCTTGATGGGTTCGTTGATCGTCAACATTGTCGCATTTGGGGTTCATATAAAACTCACGAATGATTTTTGAGACACAAATGCATCCACAACGCGTCACCGTTTGGTGTGGATTTTGGACCTTAGGCATCGTCGGACCATTCTTCTTCGATAATGCGGCTCATCGGGCAATTGCAGTTACCGGTGCTCGCTATTGCAACACGATAATCCAGTTTTTGGTACTTAAATTGCAAGATATAGATGTGGACAACGTGTGATTTCAACAAGACGGCGCCAGATGCCGTATAGATAGAGAAACAATTCAATTACTACATGAGTCATTTCCTGGTCGTGTAATTTCCCGTTTTGGTGTTCCGAATTGGCCGTCCAGATCATGCGATTTAACGCCGTTGGACTTTTTTCTTTGAGGTTTTTTGAAGTCTAAGGTTTATGCGAACAAGCCAACGACCACCCACGCCTTGAAGAAGGAAATTGAGCGCTGCATCAACGAAATTCAGCCACATTTATGCGAAACGGTCATGAAAAATTTCGACAAAAGAGTGCGTATGTGCCAGCAAAGCCGTGGAGCGGCCATTTCATTCGTAACCCTATACTGCATGCTTTACGAATCGGTATGAAATTCACAATTTTTAATTAAAAATCCGTGTTTTCTATCACAATTACTTCTTGCGTGAATTTTGGGACACTTTTTAGTTGCGATTTTCTTTATTTTCACTTCTAACCGTTCACGATTTCTATATTTCGAGTTCTGTTCTTTTCGCGGTATCTGCATTCGTCTGTTTGCGATTTCGCGATTTCTAGATTATCTGATAAGTCTTGTTGCATTCTGTCCGTCGTCACCTCGGTTTTCTCGTGATTGGTTGAGGGTAGTTTGAGGTGGAGGAATGTAGCGTTTTTTAATTAATTGTAGAAATGATGGAAAGAGTGTGTTTGAAGGCGTGAGCCTGAATGAGTATGCCTGAAGTAGTAGGAAACGGTCAATGAGGGATTATCATGATTTATTGCAGGGTTGTCTGATTTTCGTATCCGTTCGGCGGGGTAAAACTGTTCGCGTGTGGCGCGTGTCGTGTTTCGTATTTCCTGCCTGCTTTTCATTTATGCGTTACAAATTTCCGAAGACGGAGTTAGGCACGTACAACCTTCTGTGTTGCCGTCGCAACAATCGGATCTCACTTTTCAATTCAACGCTCCTTCCCATTAATTCGAGTCGGAGCGAGTACGTGCTTCTCCGAGGTATCGTATTTGAGCGATCGCCTCAACAGTAACGACGATTACAAGTTCTGATGGTGATGTTTACCGTTCGAGAGATAGTTTCGAAGTGTCCGCGTGTATAACGGTTTGGTTACAAGTAAATTCGATGTAGGTGGGGATACGGCGTGATACAAGCGAATTCGTGGATTTTACATTTCTCGGAGCTAGCGAGAGAAACAGTCGTCTTCACTGATTGGTCTTAGTGCAATTCGTAGCTTCGAGTGATGCCCAAGGAATCCGGGTGTTTCTAGAATCAACCCTAGCAGATAATAAACCGGAAGAGCACCTCGTCTTACACAAAACAAGCGAAGAGAATGAGAAATTAACGGTGACTCGATGTCTGGTGACCAGCTGTGGGTCGTAATGAAATAAAGTGCTTAAAATTCAAAAGGAAGAAATGGCTTTTTGGGAGGAACTGCTTGCCACAATGGAGTTAGCATTATTTGACGTACTTACAAGACTAATGAAATCGGCGGGCTAGATGGTGTCAGTTGAAACGTTAATTAGTTTTGTCGATATACCTGAAGGGTGTGATTTTCTAATATTCTATAATCTTTGACCGTTGAACAGAAATAATTCATTATTGTAAATACTTTAGTATTTTCATTTCACTAGTAAAATAAAACATTGATTTCATTTGTCTAACGTTTTTACTTTATTTACGTTGTTCATGTAAAATAACAAATAAATTTTGCTAAATAAAATATCACTTTATATAACAAGGTTTAAAAGATGATGAATACTATGATTGACACGAAATAAATAGAATTTCGGAACTGCTTGATCAAATAAAACATGTAAAGAAGTATTAAGCGAACAATAATAATTAAACTTTATCATAATGTGGGAAGATCGACTCCAGACATACATAAGTATAATGAGAATAACAAACGAGATGAGGTTTATGTGTTGAAAACATGAACGACACATAGATAGACAACTAAATTTTATACATATTTCTAACAGTTTTAGATAAAACCTCACAGAAGTATATGTAAAAGATGTATATCACGTTCTTTCAGTTTAAGACATTTAACTCAATTTATCAGCAAATACTGCTTTCACATCGCATTTTATGATATTGTCTAAAGAAACCTAATTTTATAAATGAAAGAATTGTTAAATTTCTATTATTTTCGAACAGTTAAGAAGTATTTATTCCCTTAAGTAGTAGAAAATTAATAACGTTGACCGGTCACTATAGAATTATTAAAATTCTGCCAATAGATTAGAAAAATTTTTCTATTTATTGCCTCCGGAATCGACCATCTGCGCGGTGGCAGATTTACAAGATTTTTATTCCCCCAGGTGGTGACGATGACCCGGTGGATCTCGATTCGAAGAGAAGAAATATTACAGCGTTCCGATCGATACTCGTAAATATTACTTCCGTATCGAGTGAATTGATGCTGCATATGAAAACCAAAAAGATTCTGTGTCACGGTGACCGACAATTTTTGAAGGTTTTCAAATATTCAACGTAGCGTTATTCATAATCCTTCTGACTACACGCGCAATCGATGTTTACAGTTATTAATAATTAAGTAAAATATTTGACATTTGTTCAATATCCTCTACCACTGGCCACATCAAATGTCACATTAACTATTATATTTAAAAAAAAAACAGCACATTGATCTTTAACAAATATTTACTATCTATGAAAATTAAATTTTCCTTATCCACATTTTCGTGGAATATTAAGCGTTCTTCGGATGAATAAAAATATTTTGTATTCTAAAACTAACAATATTTGAAGATATACACTTCTGTAATTACGTTTAAATTTATCGCATTGATTGATTTTTTCTACTAATTATATAAAAATATATTTCTCTGTTTCAGATTAATTAGATAAATATACATTTCTTCTTTTATCCCTTCGCTCTTCAATGGTTCCTCTGAAGTGATACTAAATTTTGCCATACCAATTTTACCATTATTCAAAGCAAATTTTACATCACTGTGTTTGCATTTAGGAAATCAATAAAAATTTAAGAGTGGCACGTGCAAGCGACAGTAATAAACTTTATATACATTAAAGGAAATGAATCAGGTACAATAGAATTATTATAGGTGAACGAATATTTTGATTTCGGAATTAAAATTGCTTGAAGTGCAAAGGGTTAATTCTTTTAATAAGATCATTATAAATATTATATATTATAAAATTCTGTGTTTCTATTAGTCACTTTTGTAGTTAGTGCATAAAATCTACATTGTACCAATTACTTTTCATCCACTTCTGAATACAATCAAAATAGCATTCATACGAGGAACAAGAGAACTAACTCCCGTAATTTATAGTATTAACAATAAGTCATCTCTGTTGCACATACGACTTTGCAGCGTTGATTGTAAACGTAACGCAGAACTTTCATCTATGAACAATTTACATAAACATTAAAATGAAATATTTATATAAACATTATCTAAATTAGTAAAGTAAACAAAAATTAATTAGCTATAGACGGTACAGTTGTACTTAATTGGAACATAACAAGCAAATCTAATAGTATCCAATATGCAAAACCAATGATGTCTGCAAATCAGGTTCCAGACACAAAATTCCTACATGTTCAACGCTATTAAAAACTATGCTACTGTATGAAACTTGTATGGTTGTGAGTTGAAAATCTTTATTAGATGTCGAGACAAACTGGTGTCAATGATGCGGTTTGACGGTAACTAGATTGACAGCTAACGCCACGTATGGGCAAATTCCGGTTTCATATTTACATACCTGGTATAAACTGTAACCATCGAAAATTAATTTGTACAATAAAATAAATATGTCGAGTCCAATGTTCTTCAAAGCTTTATAATGTTCCTTACCACTTAGACGATTATCCATGACTGACAGAAATGAGTAGCAACCAATTTCAGATGCATCGAATTCTTCACCGTTTCGAAAGTGCAAACACGCGAGGTGTCCGCCATTTAAATGAGCTTCTGAATAATGTAACAGGCAAACGCCAGTCACGCGACTAAATGTATCGGTATCGTAATAGGTGTGAATTCGTTGAGATTAATTTGCTTTACTGCTGTAATTTAAATCGTGATATATATTAAATTTATTCGAAAGAGAGCGGACTAGAAGAAGTTCGTCGTTCTTGATAGTCGGTGAATAATATATTGGATTGGCAACCAAATGATTGCAGATTTTGTCAATGGATGATTTTAGCACGTTCTCTTATTTTGTCAGACGTGTTCGAAACACCTAACCTGTAAATTCTTGGAAACATTGTGGAATAGATAGATTTGAAGTTGAAACAATGAATCGTTGGAATAATGAAATTATATAGAACTTACAACGAACTTTAACTTCCAAATTTATTCTGCTTTCAATTTAAATTCATAAATGCTAGGAATTATAAAATATTCCTAATTTTTGTATGTATTCTGAAATATCTGTTTGAAGTTGTATGATTCGCCAGAACTTTTATCAATCTTCCATTAAATCTAAAGTAATTACTTGAACTAAACTCCTATATAGAGTTAGGCTATCGATGTACAAAATCGACTGATTAGAATGGAAAAGTGTTCTGAAAGATAGAAATTAGACGAATAACTTTTATTTCTAAAAGTTAACAATTTTACTCGGTCCGTGATTAAAATGATAAATTCTGTGGCAGTTGATTATACGATTCACAATTTCAGATGAAAAAGAATTCCGAGTGGTATTAACAAAAGACAACTGTTTTAATTAAAAATAATTTACCGCCAGTGTAGCTAAAGTTTTCTTTTCGTTTCGACGCGCTTTCAATGCAAAGTTCTCTCAATTAGTGGCACAATTAGTACAAAGACATTGTGACGATAGAGGAAATTGGCGAATAGACTGGGAGTGTTTTCATGCAAAAGCCTTCTCAAGCACAAATGGTTAATGGTTGCATTGTGGTAAGTTAACGTCATTATGCCCCACTTGTTGTCCTAATTAGCAAATTCTCCAGAGCTTGGAACCAAAGACTAAAAAACCTAACGAGGTTATTATGAAATCTATAATCGATCAAACAGTGTATGGCAACATACTCTCCCTAGCAATTCACCACTGATAAGAAAACAGAGAACAAATAAGTTATTTAAGCAGTTATGATCCTAAGAATAACAGTTCTAATATATTTCACAAGTTAGTTACGTATTAACTGTGTGCCGCATGATTAGACTACGTATGTTATGCATTTATAACAATAATGAATAGGTAAAATATAAAATTGAAAAGCTATTAGAAAATCTAAGAATATTGGGGTATTTTCGATTGTTAAATATGATTAAAAGAGCATACACATTCTCATTAACCTTGGCTTTCTTCCAATTGAATTGGAACATTTTTATTTTGTATAAAGACCTGCAGTCTACATTTGTTACCAGAGTCTACTTTACGGGTTCTACTTTCGCGGACGAATTTGCAGAAATTTCTGAATTTTTCAGAAATTCCCATTAATAAAGATTAAAGTTAGACATTTATAGGCACCTACTTTTGAGATGTCTATCCGATATTAGGGAGCTTCTACAATTACAGACGTCTGAGATGAACCCAACGCAAAATTAGGGAGCCTCTGTAATTATAGATGTTCAAGAAATATACCCACCGCGAAATTGGGGAGCCTTTAGGAATGGAGTTAAACGCATACGAACCCAATGTGAAATTAAGGTGCCATTAGGTTGGAAAAATCTTGTTTTGAAATATGAAGAATCGAACGAACCTGATACGAAACCAGGGAGTAGCTAGGGTTGTTAGTAGGCTTCGTAACTGTACTACTATAATTTTTAGTTGATACAATCCAAACAGTAAAATTATATCCTCTGGAAGCGTAATTGTTAGACTAGGCATTGTGATCAATAATTAAAGATTTTAGAATTTGTACAATTTACCACGTAACACAAGTTTATTAACCTTTTGAGCGCTGAGTTGCCCGACACTAAGAGTGCGCCATGGACTGCCCACTCCGTACGAAAAAGCCTACCGTGGGCTACGTACCTTTTACGAAAGAGCGCAAGTTTTCATTGCAAGGTATATTGATTGTAACTGAAATAAATTATGTGGTGACCTCAAAAGCCTTAATAACCATTTATTTCGGTTACGGTTTCGCAATCGCAAATAACGAATGACTTAATGCCAAATCTACTCCTTTTTGACAGAATATATTGTTTAAAAAATAATCTTCCTTTATTAACCCTTTGCACTCGAATGGCGCCTCTAAGGCGCCACCAAAAATTACCATAATATTAGTTAAGCGATTGTTACATTGCTACGTTCGCAGTTAAGAAATCGTTAGAAATTTAAGTGTTGTAAGTACGAGCAATACTAATTCATTTCATATGCAGGAAAGGAAACAGACTGTATACAATGGAGCTATTATAGATAAAAATATTGTTTCAATTTTGGAATGGAACTGCTTCGAGCGCAAAGGGTTAAAATAGATAAAATGATTTAGAAAATGAGTTTCTAAGTTCAGTAACCACCGGTCTTATTTTTATCAACGGATCGTGCGAGCTCATATTATTGTTATCATTAAAATGCAACATTTTTAGCAATGATTCATATCTAACTCTACTCATTAGTTTTGAAAACATGTCAGTTTTTATAACTTTTTCGGTAGACTAATATTCTCTTATACTTGTTTTTTCATTTTGGACATTAGCATAGTAATAACAATAAATAAATATATTTCCGAAGGTGAAGTATCTGTCGAGGTATTTACGCGTGAATGAACTGCATGTATTTTAGTTTGCGCTAGATTTTTATGAAAATGATTTGTTTTTTCGCAGATACCAGTAATTAATTCTTCTGAGAAAAATGCCTTTAACGCACCCAAAGGAGTGGATATTTTCGATAAGTGTACCCTTCTCCCCGAATTTGTTTAATCAAAATTATATAATTTTGGTACAAAATTTTTCTTAGACCATGAAAAGTTTTCTGCCGTATCATTAGATGTCGAATTAACATTTTCCTGTAGACATTCATCCTCTTCAGAACATGAGCTAATATTCGAAGATGTCTTCTCCTTTGCTCATACGATGGAACTGACTCTTCGGTTTCCGAAGCTACGAAAGAAGGTTTGATTATGTTTGTTCGAATATCCAACCTATTGTGTTGATATTTACCGCCTGTGTCACTGTTTATTTTTAACATCTTGGTCTTCTTATAGAGCTCCTCGGAATCCGAAGAAGAATTCCACATGCTTTTTCTTTTAAATGTTTTAATTTCAACCGTTTCAATTTCATGTTCATAGTCCATGTCACTACCACTTTTACTAAAGTATTCAAGCTTATTCTTAGACATTTCAGGGGTAATTAAAAATGAAGTTTTAAAAACGCAAAGAACAAATTTCCAGAAAGTAGCAGCACTTAACCTCGAAAGTCTTTGGTAGCGATACCGTTAACTAATGCACAATGAATGCACACATAAATTTAATGAACAATACTGATAAACGATTGTACAAAAGCATTTAAACGCTTATTGTCTTTTTATATCTATATAGACTTACATTTCCAGTCACATATATCTGTTCATTGAATGGTTTTGTGAGAACCCACATATGGGTTCATAGCCAAAATCGAATGGTCATGCGAAAACACATATATGGGTCCATAGCCAAAATCGAATAGTTATGGGAAAATACATATATGAGTTCATAGCCAAAATCGAATGGTTATGCGAGAACGCATATATGGGTTCATAGCGCTTAAAGGGTTAATTTAGATTCTGTCTCTACAAGTGTTAACGTGCCGCAACTGAATTGAGTGGAAGTATAATATAGAATTGATACTATCTATGGTGCACGGTGTTGACGCACCGTCGATGCGGGGTCGGAAAGTAACTCAGAAAATGCCAAATAGAACTTTCGCCGAACAAGTAGAAGCTATAAAGTTAAACTTGATTCAAAGGGATGCTTTAGCCCGATCTCGCTAAAATTTCCTCTTGCGAATGTGATAGGACGTGACTCTACACGTGAATATGCGATTATAGACCAGAGAGATTGAAAATGAACAAGTTTATATACCTTCAAAAAGGGAGGAGGACTGTTTGTATGTAGCCATAGGGCCACATTCCTAATTGTTTGTAACTTCTAACGAGATTCAGTCTACAATCTGCTCTTTTATAAAAGGGAATAAAGGGAGGTTATTTAGGGTATTTCCTGCCAAAGACGAACTCAAAAGATACTTGAGGGAAAGTCGAACGGAAATATATTCTCTATACGTAACAATTCCAATAACTATGTAGTCACAAAAGATCGAACCAATGAAATGATTCGCCCACACGATTCGTGATCGCCTTTTGGAAGCAGTACTGAATAGTTAAATGCATTTCGTCGAACGTTTAAAGAAACATCAAAAAGTAGATTAAAGCACATTCTTTTTCTGTAAGACTCGAAATCCCTTGTTTTTATTCGGTGTTACTCGTGTCACGAGAAGTCACCTCTGCCGAAAGCACTTAGAAGAACTTTCCGCCACTATTACCTCTTGATTTTAATCGTCGGAACTGAACCGCGGTTGACAATCGATTATTCAAATTACATGCTCAATTTGAATGTAAAAACCGAGGAATGACTCGGTAGCCGAGCGGGCGAGTGTAAAAAGTAGGAGTGGGCTTGACGTTATCGTTGCTTTTTATTGGATTATCACTGACCGACACTGAATAGCTAAAAGCAATTTAAATTATACTTCACGGATTTTAATTGCGTCTCACTGTTCGGTTCAATTTATCCACGCTTTCGACTCGATAGCGGGCACGATAAAAGGAACACAAGTTTACAACCCATCAATCCGAACTAATCAAAAACCGTATGATTATTCGCATGAAACAAGCCTGCATCTCGTGACATAAATATTGTAAGTGGATCTTTATGAACAATCGAGTTTCCCCAATGGAATTTGAAAAGACTGGAAGCTCAATAGAAATTCATTTCCTCTGATTAACATGAAAATTAAACTTAGATTGAATTCAATCGTGTTTCATATTTTCTTGTGTTCTTTGTATTATTACTTGATGCGATCATAACAATTAACAATTTAATAATAAATAAAATATTACCGTTTATTGCCACGTCATAAGTGAAGTTATTCTTCGATTAAGCTTGAAAACTAAATTTTATTGTAATACACTTTAACAAACGAAATTTTGTCAGAACGTAAACGATACTGAAGCATTTAAACACGAATCAGTACATTATAGGGTATAACCAGATAAAGTGGTTAACCAAATTAGACCAAATTATGCACCCGATGAGCCATTCATAACACATCAAGAAAAAATATATTGTGTAAAATTTTAACTGTATATTTCAATCGGCGGAGGGGGGGTTATTTTATAGGGTCGAAAGGAAAAATTTGTATGTGGTTTATTTTCCTTATTCTGTCGTTCGAGATAATTCTGAAAATCTCGAACAGATGCCAAATACTGAGATACGTATACTGTAATGAATTCAGATTTTTTAGGTGAAAATTCTGGTTGTAAAAAACGCGGAAAAATAAAGATTTTGTATTTAAGTAAAAAAGCGACATCATTTATTATTCTCGCAGTATCGACGTATATTTACAGGCATTGTTAACAAATTTTTTAACGAGTTGCACTGTAGAAAAACAATAAAAACCGCGATTTTCATCATTTTTCTACAGGCAACTACGGTAAAATGGTTGAAAATCTCTATTATAGATGAAACTAGTGCACTGGATCCGCACATGTGGGGCGAATTTATTTTACAAAAATTTATTCATAGCAAAAATTAATGCGCGAAGCACAAAACAATGAAAACGAGACGAAATTAATCTTCATTTTATTAAAATTGTTAAAAAAAGAAATATACAGGTTGTTTAAAGAATCTTAAAGAATTAAGAAATACTTCCTCGAAAGCAGTGATTCTTGAGGTCATTCGAAAATGTGAGAAAATGTCCTCCGGGGTTGTGTTAACCAAACGAACGTCTTGAGACGCGTTATATCTCTCTACAGACAGGTTGAGAAACATACAACGTGCTATATTTCTTTACATTTTATTGTGACGACTGAAAAGTAATTTTTTTAAAAAGTAAGAACAGTAGAAGATAATAAAATGATTAGAGAAATTTAGGAGCTTCTACGTATCACCTTCGACTTGTTAAAATTATTGAAAAAATACAAAATCTTTTATTTGGTTACAGTTTCCTGTAACTGATACAACAAATTTTTATTTTGCACAAAAGCCCACAGTTCCTTGTAATAATAGTGTAGTAAAGTGTTATTATCTTCTCTGTTGTCATTCCATGCACACTGAGAAGAAGGTACCATCATCTGTTGCCTGATTATCAAATAAGTTATCCCGATTTTGTGGGACTTTTGTGTTCAGCGTTAAAACCTATAGAATTAGCTACATTTAGCTTACCGATTTCATTAGTCCGGTAAGCACATCGTACAATACACCCCGTCGTAGCAAGCAATTCTCCGAAAAACCATTTCTTCCCTTAGAATCTTAAGTACTTTATTTCTTGACGGCTCACAGCTGGCCACCAGACATCGAGTCACCATCAATAACTTATTGTTTTCGCCCGCTTTGTAAGGTGAAGTGATTTTCCGGGTTTATTACCTGCTACGGTCGACTCTTGAGACTCGCGGATTCCCCGCGCGTCACTCGCAGGTACAATTTGCACCTTCGAGTCGACTCTGGTCAGGGCGGTCACCCTCTTTCTCTGCAATGTTAAAATCAATCAGTTAAAGTGATCGTTTTCCTCACCAACCTTGGAAAATGTAAAATCCTCGAATCCGTGTGGATCATGTCCCATTCCCACCTACACCGAGGTTACTTGTAATAAAACAGTAACACTTGACATCACTTCAATACCGTCTCTCGAAGAGAATTACCAAAACACCTATCGACAAGACACCTCACCTGTAATTGTTGCAAAGTTGTTCTGTTTGTATTTAAAATATACAATTACGTGTGTTGTGAAAACTACCTATTCATTTTTACAAATTATCATCCCTATCATCTGAAAGGATAGTAGGGAATTGTTTCGAACTCGCGTTTTCAAAACATTTCAGTGGAAGATTTACGACTTTCGGCAATGCCGATCTGCGTCATAACGCGATCCGAACGAACAATCGATACAATAGTGAACGTGGTAAAGAGATCGGAAACAATATACAGGGTGTCCCACATATATGGGAACACCTAAATATCTTTCGTATTTACAGTCCTATCAGAAAACTTCAGAGGACAAAGTGACACTATTGTAGGGGGCAATATAATGGTGAAGAAAAAAAATTTTCATGTCGTATTTTTTAATGAAATTTCAAGGTCACCGATGTTTTTTTTAATGGAATAGTATATTTCTTACGGTAGCATGATAGACAAAAAACTGAATTTAGTGGCTACCTCCTTTTTGACCTTGAACAAGAATAATCATGTTGAAGCGGATGAAATGTGGAAGTTTAAAATTTACGTGTTTCAGCAAAGATTGCTCGTTGTTTACGTCGGGTTGACCTTTACATATCATAATAAATGTTCGAAATAGTTTTCATACTAAATAGCGTATGTTTATGTTAGAGTATGTATCATTGAGATCGTTAACAGAAGGCTAATCGGTTAGAATAAGTACGTTGTTCCTTCTGCATTATTCAAGTTCGAAACGTGAAAGTGATAACAATGCGTTATATCGTACAGGAATGAATCGATATGGTTTTCACTTATGGCGAAAGCCACCAATCTTTGAGGCAAGCAGTACGTTTGTATCGTGAAAAATTTGTGAATCATATTTATCCTTCGTTACACGCATTTTCTGTCATGGTAAAACAATTTAAACATACCGGTAGTGTAAACCCACAACGCCAGACGATATGCGGCAAAGGATTACTGCAGCATGTGCTTCAATTACGTCTCAGGAAATCGACAATGTCTACAGATCATTTATTAAAAGATTGCAACATTGCATAAATGAGGATGGTCAACATTTCGAACATTTATTATGATATGTAAAGTCGTAAAAAAAAATGTATTACGTCAACCTGACGTAAACAACGCGCAATCTTTGCTGAAACACGTAAATTTTAAACTTCCACATTTCATCCGCTTCAACATGATTATTCTTGTTCAAGGTCAAAAAGGAGGTATCCACTAAATTCAGTTTTTTGTCTATCATGCTACCGTAAGAAATATACTATTCCATTAAAAAAACATCGGTGACCTTGAAATTTCATTAAAAAACACGACATGAAACATTTTGTTCTTCACCATTGTATTGCCCCCCTACAATAGTGTCACTTTGTCCTGTGAAGTTTTCTGGTAGGACTGTAAATACGAAAGATATTTAGGTGTCCTCATTTATGTGGGACATCCTGTATACATACAGCTAAATCAGAGCAGAATAAGAGCACAGGATTCGAAAAACAGCTTTTCGGACGAATGAAGCGTATTTATGTCTCGTTAACCAAACGGAACAGATCGATGGGACGTCAGACTCGTATCATTCGTAACGTGAACCAAAAATGGCGGCAGCGTACGTGTTATCCATTCATTAGAAAATGCGCTGCCTGGCGGAACATTGGGAGAGGGTCAAGCGTACTTGAAAAAAGGATTACGTCCCAATTTGTTTCATGTTCCCGCTCGTTACATTAAATGTCCGCGGTAGTCCCGGTAAAAGAGGCAGGTGTTGAACGATCCATTAACCAGTCCGGGTAATTGTGTTTTAAGCACGGCCTCGTTGCAGTGTTATTTAGCGTTGAGTCTTAATATAAATCGAATCGTTTCACGGCTGGCGGAAAAATTGATCGAGTCTTCGCTTCGTATAATTTTTTAATATCGGCCCGGTAACGTTCTTTAATTAGCTAAAAAGCAAGTGGCCTTTCATTTTTCAGTGGGTTCACTTTATACGCCATTTTAGAATTATTCTGCGAATTAAGAACGCAAATCTCTCACAAATCTAACAACTGTTCCTCGTTTTAGTAAAATAACGATCTTATAGTCGAACTTCTTTATCCGGTCGAGGAGAAAATTAATATGTAATATAATAATATTAGTCTTACTAATCAAATAGGAATTTAATTAATGAATATTATATATTGTTAAAATATGATTAATTTATATTATAATTGTATAGATAATTTTTAATATAATTAGTAACATATAAATTGATAAGATTATACTAATACAATTGGTAAAATTTGATTGAAATAGTTGATCAAATTTAACATATTATTATAACAAATATATTGTGCATATTTTGCTTATAATTAATAAATAAAGGCCTTCTCGACACAACTTAGACTATGTGAAAAGTTTAGAAGCATTATTGGAAATGGATTTTTACAAAGAATTTGTCTTTCAATAGGATAGTATTTCATCAATACAATGTCAAGAAAAAAAAATACTTTTCTTGAATTACTGGCGTAGTGGTCCAACTTGAATCATATAGAAAATTTATGTAGTTAGTTAAATGCAAATGTTCCTTTGCAGAAATAAAATAATAAAATGCGTTTGGACATTCAAAAATGTTAGCAAATATCATTAATCATCTAATAAATAGTGTTCTTCAATCTTTAGAAGTAGTAGTTTAAACACGAGGGAATAGTACTAATTATTATGCATGCAGTCAATGTACAAAATATTTGTATACTCCTTAAACACAAATAACGTTTTCATAATTGGTCCAAATGGCTTAAGCTTTTTTTTGAGATGTTAGAAGAATTAATTTACTATGGAACCACTAAATAATTCTTATAAAAAATTACTATTGGTCGTAATTGTGAAGAGAAAATAAAGGTTGCCTTGTTTAAAATTTTCAATGAAAATTTAGAAGCTGTCTTCTGTAAATCTAAATAAATTATGTACATGAACAAAGTTAGCTGTTCGCTCCACTTTGAAAACATTCATTTACTTTTAAAGTGTGTACGAATACTTTTTACACTGACTGTCTATCAATTTTAATATATGCTTTGTTTATTACGTATTTTATTATTTGCTTATTTACTTCTGTAACTATCCACTCACTTTTGTGTCAGGTAGTACCTCATTAACGATTCCGTGTAACTTGTAACTAATTATCACCACATTATAAATCTATAACGTCGAAACAACCCAAGTTCAACCATTAAATTCGTATTCAACTCTCCCTTCACCTTATTACCAGCAGTCACGAAATATTTAAAACAGTAGTTTCTAAGCAGTTAATCTTATCAGAGTGGGTATAACAATCTGTGTACCTACATATTAATTCACTTATCAACAGATTTCGGGATTTTGTACATACCTTGTCCGTAACAAATGTAAGAAATTAAACATTGCAGTAAAAGTTCATATTTGTCGCTAGTGAATTCAATGAATGAAGTTTTAAGGCAACTATGTAGCTTCAAGGAAGGCATAGAACTGTATACAATGTTGCTATACGATATAAGCAATAACGTAAGAGGAAAAGAAAGAAAAACTTCCACTTTTCAGTCATGTTCTTACATCTCTTATAGTTTGGTTGTTTCTTGACAATATCTTCGAAATTTCACAGTTTACACGACGTAACCCGACTAAATAATTACCATTCGAAGGACCAATATAACGTAACAAACTGTATTTAAGTCATTTTTACAATGAAATCTTAAAAAATGGTGTAACATCTAGGTATAATTATCTTTAAATCTAAATAACTTTTTAAAAATTAAGCCAAACAACTTCAATTTTCTGGAGCAACTAGAAGTATTGATTTACCAAATGATATACAAAAATAATTTCGTAATAAAAATTTTAAATAAGCGTTTTACAGATCTGCGTTAGTTACACACAAATTTTAAATTTTATAAAAATCGATTGACATAGAATAAAATGATACGGGTAGGAAGATGTAAGAATTTCTGGAATTTAAACATAAATTGAACAGAAATCGTGAAAAATTGTTAATTTCATCATTTTCGATGGCACGTAGCTGTGTACGTCAATCGATTTTCACACAGTATACCGTTATAGTTGTTTATTCATAATTCGGCCCTCTCTTAAACCATAAGATTAAAATTGACCCTGCACAATGATGACATTCAAGATATGTTTAAATCTCAATGAAAACCTAAAATAGACGAAAGCTACTTATTACATTTGATATTAATCTTGAAATTATATAACATTCGTTATAATCATGTATTTAATATATCACACAGGTAGTTTAGCGGGTCAAATGACCCTTTTCAGAGTTTTCATTTTACAATTATTAAAGTTATAAAATTACCTTCATAAGAATCGATTTGTTAGATCTCTTTGTTCAATTATACTTTGTAATGAATTTCGCAAATAATCCAAATAAATTATATTTTGACATTTTTTATCATTTTCGATGACACATAGTTCGCGTGTACGTCAATTGATTTCAATGAATTTTTCTGAATGCGTATAACTATCGCAGATCTACAAGACGCGTCTTTACAATTTTTAGTACGTGGCTCTAATAAAAGAATATTTAAAAAGTTCCTTCTTTATTTGTTATGTAATTCATATCAATTGCAAATCGATGTATCTAATAGCTCAAAAAAGTCAAAACCTTTCGTCCAATCTTTACACAGTTATTTAGATTTAACCCTTAGCGTACCAATGGCGCCTCTGGGGCGACACTAAAAATTCCCTTACTGTTATTTAAAACAGTTTTTACATTGCTATGTGTGCATTTAAGAGATCAGCAAAAATTGAAACGTTGCACGTATAAGTAAAAGTAACAAACTTTATATTCACGAAAGAAAGTGAAGCATGTACAATGGAACTATTTTAAGTCACACAAATGTTTCGATTTTGGAATTAAAATTGCTTGAGGTGTTAAGGGTTAAAGAGTGTCCAAATACTTTCGTGAGGGAGTATATGTATAAACAACCAAATGAGAGCGACAATGAACAAGTAATACATACGAAATGAGCAAAAAGTGAGTAGAAAGTATTAGCGAAGGTTCGCGAGTCAGCCCTAATATAAATACTCCCCTTATCTTTTCCGCAATTTCTCTCTTGTTTGTAAAATCGCTTACTTACTATTTCTCTTGGTCTTGAAACAACCCTCCGTCGTTCCCATCATTGTCTTCGGTCAATAAGGACAGTGCGTGCGATAGTAAGGGAGCGAGGATAGACTGAGACAGCTTTCTTTGCCTAAGTATTATTTGACGGACGAACGGTACGTTACCATGACTTTCTTTCTCTCTGTTCTTCTTGGAAGTTGTTTTATCTTCTGTTCTTCTTTAACAAGTTTTTTCGCTTACTCAAATTTTTCTCATCGCTCCCACACTCGCAGGGTCTCATCTTACTCTCTCCTATTTGTGACCTCGTGCACGTGGGGAGTGGTAAGAGTTCGCTCTCCTTGAATCGAGTTCATTTGCTATGATAATAGGTGCAGGAAAATTGAGTTGCTACATCAAAACGGCACTGGAAATTTGCAATATTATTCCTATGATTATCTACTTCTTCAGCGAACGGGAATGGAAAGAAGTCTGTCTGTCCGACCAATGACGGATGTTTAGCTTCAATTGTTCGATTTGACAAGCTCTTGTTGGCTCGATTTCACTTGATTCGTTGTGTCACGACTCCTTTTGCCTAACGAACATCTAGAGACGCGTTATATCTCCCTACAGACAAGTTAAGATATATACTACATGCTATGTTTCTTTACATTTTATTGTGACGGCAGCAAAAGTGAATTTTTTAAAAAGTAGGAGCAGCAGAAGATAATAAAAACATTAGAGAAATTCAAGAGCATCGATGGATCACCTTTTACAAAAATTGATTCATAGCAAAAATCAACGCGCAAAGCACAAAACAATGAAAACCTAAAATATTAAACCTCATCTTATTAAAACTGTTAGAAGAAGAAATATACAGGTTGTTTAAAAAATGTTATACTTCCTCGAAAGCAGTGATTCTCGAGGTCATTCGAAGTAACATTTTCCTGTGACAAAATGTTACTCCCGGATTGTGTTAATCAAAGGAACATCTAGAGACGCGTTCTATTTTCTTACAGACAAGTTAGGAAACATAAGCGATATTCTTTACATTTTATTATAACGGTTGCAAGAATGAAATTTTTTAAAAGTAGAAACAGCATAAGATAATAAAAAGATTAGAGAAATGTAAGAGCATCGATGTATCACCTTTTACAAAAATTGATTCATAGCAAAAATCAACGCGCAAAGCACAAAACAATGAAAACCTAAAATATTTATCCTCATTTTATTAAAATTGTTAGAAGAAGAAACATACAGGTTGCTTAAAAAATGTTATACTTCCTTGAAAGCAGTGAGTTTCGAGGTCATTCGAAGTAACATTTTCTTGTGAGAAAATGTCCTCTGGGGTTATGTTAACCAAACGAACGTCTTGAGACGCGTTATATCTCTCTACAGACAGGTTGAGAAACATACAACGTGCTATATTTTTTTACATTTTATTGTGACGACTGCAAAAGTGAATTTTTTAAAAAGTAGGAGCAATAGAAGATAATAAAAACATTAGAAAAATTTAGGAGCAGCGACGTATCACCTTTGACTTGTTAAAATTATTGAAAACATATAAAATTTTTTATTTTTTGCAGTTTCCTGCAGCTGATACAGCAAATTTTTATTTTGCACAAAGATCCGCAGTGCACCGATAATAATTTCCATTAACACTAGAACTACCGAACCGGTCAAAATGACTGGTTCCTGATTTTTTCGTTTACAATTATTGATGTTATGGAAACATTTTCACCAGAAAGTTTCGAATAAATTTTTTCATGGAAGCGAACATTACTATAAAAATTGTACAAGATCCAAGTAGATGCAATTTTGCTCGATTTATTACTCGGTAGTTCTACTGTTAACCACGAAAAAATTATAGTTAATTGTTATAACGTTGAGCAACGGCTTGTAATGTAATCGCCTAGTAATTTATATTAATATCAGTTTCCGTTCATTTATAATTAACCTTTAAGCGGTCACCTATATCTTCTTAAGAATAATTGTTCTTTTGTTGTGTATATATAATGTAATTCTAGTATCATCTATACATTTCGATGATATTTTTAATTAATATTATGATACGTTAAATCAAATATGTTAAACAGTTATAAACGAAAAATACGGACCAATAAAAGCGCGACTACAACCAACGGATTGAAGCATAACCAATGGTAATGTTCGGGGGGATGTGTCGCCGATTTGGACATCGTTTATAGCAGCTGTGCTCTGATTGTTTCGTATTTTTCATATAGTAATGATAACTCTTAAATGAAGCCACACAGAACATTTTTGAAAAAAAAATAACTTCAACTAACCTTGCACAATTGATTATTATTAAGATACACTAATAAAAATTTTTCATCTGTTATGTCTAAAAATGTCAATTTGTCTGGGAAGTTTTTTAACATCCCACATAACAAATTTCACCCGCCTACTTAAATGTTAACAAGATCATAGAGTACCGGTATGAGACTCGCGAGTTTTTCCACGCAACTAGGAAGGTAAAGAGAGGAACGTTCGCTCGGAAGTTGGTTGCTTTAGACGTGAAATTTCGCAGTTCCCATGATTTATGGGGTTTATGAATGTCTCAGTAGTCGGTTGATTCGATGGAGACAGGTTCAGGAGGCTTTCGAGTAAGCTTGCGAGCTCGTCGGTGCACGCCGTGCTGTTCCAACGTCCAATTAGGGTCGCTGATTCGACGCGAAACAGGAAGAAAGGCGATAGAAATAAAGACCGGCTAGACGGGATAGCATCGTGATGAAAGTTTAAGGCTGAGTTTAAGCTCAGAATGATCATGGCCGACTTGCCAGCGTAACTTCGACGAACCGACCCGACCGGCTCGGCGCGAACGGCAACAGAACTGATTTCTCGTTTGTGTTATTGAGCGGGGGATCGCGACGCGGAATAAATTGATTCATCATGCGCCAGCTGCGGTGTAATAACGAGGAAATTGTAGAAGTCTCAGCACGTTACGGGATCACGGCGATATTTATGCTCGACCCATAAATAAACCAACAAATGTGACGCCAAGCCACTTAGCGCTAAAACCGACCAAATAAACACTAAACGGTATTGAAACGTTGTTTATTATATGCCCTCCTCCAGGGGCTGCAATCTGAAATGTTGTCATGGAACTGACGTGCTACGAATAACGCAAATCTGAAAATGTCTGTATTGTTTTGCTACGCTGATGTATTGTTCCTTCGTCGGATGATAGCTACGGAAACTCTTTACAGTTTCATCGTAACCCGATTAGCTTGCTATTACCTTAGTTGTCTATACACATCCTTTTGTAATACGAAGTCGATTGCTTTGAACATAATGTTTGATGACTTGCACATACAGTAGCGGACATAAATTCAAGGCGATGATACGCGATTTCGATTATACGCGTAATATACAAGTACTGTCTTTCTATTCTGTTTGATATTTCAAAGTAGGACAGGTATATGTTTCATCTCCTTCATCTCAATGTTGTGATCGTCAAATGTAAACAATGTAGAACTTTCAGTCATTTGTTTCCTCTGAACGTTTGTGCGCAGCGGACATTAGTTTAAGACGATCTGTCTAACAAGCAACATCTATTACGTTCTTTCTATAATTTGCTATATAAATTTTGAAATCGGAGTCTGGCATACCTTTCGTTGGTTGAAGTTTATATACAGGGGAGAAAAGTGTGGGTAAATCTCGGAGTTTGCTACCAAACGAAAGAGAGCAAATTGGAAGACTACGAAAAGAAAAATGACATTTTCCAAAATAGCAAGTCTTGTAAATAAATCAGAAACGGCTTGTAAGCAAGCGTGGTACACATTTTTAAAGACTGGTCAATATTCTGATCGATCAAGAAGCGGAAGACCTCGAAAAACAACTGCGAAACTGGATCGTCGGATTCACCGCTTATGCGAAAAGGACCGCTTTCGTTCTGCAAGTGATATTGCAGTTGAAATAAACACGAACAGTGACACAAACATTAGTGCTAGAACTATTAGAAGACTTTTGGAAAACTTCCATTTAAGAGGACGAAGACCCCGGAAGAAACCAATGCTCAGTTCCAAAAATCGGAAAATGCGACTTGCGTTTGCTAAAGCTCACGAACATTGGACGAGTCAAGATTGGCAAAAAATACTATTTTCAGACGAATCAAAATTTAATCGTGTTGCTTCTGATAGGTTACAATATGTAAGACGCCGAATTGGTGAAGATTTGAAACCACAATGCGTTTTACCCACAATTAAATACAGGGGTGGTAGCGTTATGGTGTGGGCGTATTTCTCTCGCAACGGCCCTGGACCAATACGTCGTATAGATGGAATTATGGACCGTTTCCAGTATATAGACGTGTTGAAGAATACCATGTTACCATATGCACACAATAATAATATGGCTCATAGTTTCATATTCCAACAGGATAATGATCGAAAACACACAGCCCGAGCTGTGAAAAATTTTTTTCGTGAAGAAAATATTAACGTACTACCGTGGCCTTCGCAGTCACCAGACTTAAATCCAATTGAAAACTTATGGAGTATAGTAAAGAAAAGTGTGGCAAATTATAAACCAAAAAATCTTAATGAACTTTACTCTATAATACAAACGGCTTGGAATAACATTTCTGTTGAAAAATGTCAAAAATTAGTAGATTCGATGCCGAAAAGATGTGCCGAGGTGATAAAAAATAATGGATTTTGGACAAATTATTAAAATAAAACAAATATTTCACACATTTTTCGAATAAAATGTTTCTTTTATACATAGTCTTAAACTGTTGACCATGAAAATATAATATAGATTTGTTTTTCTTTTGCATATTATTACTTTTATGCTCAGAAACATAATAAAAATTTTTGTTGTCAATATGTAAACAAACTATTCATCTGTTACTACCAAAATAAAACCACTGTATTTATGTTTTTCATGTCAATTGAATTATTACTTCCTTCTTTTCTTTTCGTCGTAAACTTTTGTCCGCTACTGTGCTTGGCAAGCCCGTACGTCATCCTAACCTCTCAAATAACACGCATCTTAGAGACATCCATTGTATGTCCATTTTAGGTCTGAACGTCTTACGACCCAAGTATACGTCTTAAAAACGTTCCCAAAAGAATGTCATTGTGGAATTTATGCTTTTAAGATGGTTTAAAAACATTTCCAAATGGATGTTGTAGCAACGTATGTAATCTACACCTTGAAAACTTCTTGAAGACGCTACTAAGTGGATATTGTTGTGACATCTGATATTTATGTCTTTAAGATATCTGGAAGATATTTCCACATGGATGTTGTTGCGACCTCTGACATTTACATCTTTACAACGTCTTAAAGACGTTACTAAGTATGTTAAGACAAGATAGTCTAAAACAGATTCAATCGTTCACGATTTACCTGCCGACACCCGTCGCCGAGCCGACATCACCACCGACCGGGAAAACCCACGCTCCCACTACCCCTAAACGCTCGAAACAAAGAACGAAAATCCTACACCACCATTGGCCAATACTTGGTCACGAAAATAGTATATAAGCAGCAAAATGTATCCATACAGATTAGATTCGATTACACAGCTTGTACAGTACAGAAACGCAGAATAAACTTCAACTAAACCCTACAAGTCGATCGTCTCTCACGAGTTCAGGCTCTCGTTCAATCCCATCAGTGGGAGTCCTGCATATTCAGAGTCATTCATTCCCACATCAGTGGGTGGTCCTTCGAAGTCAATAGGCACCAAGTGCAATATTCAGAGGAATCGTTCAAGTACAGTGAGCGACGCCTTAACAAAGTAGATGTAATGAAATCGGCAATTTACGCCTTTAAGATGACTTACAGATATTTCCACATGGATGTTGTTGCGATCTCTGAACTTTACATCTTTACAACGTCTTAAAGACGCTCCTAAGTGGATGTTATGACATCGGCAATTTATGTCTTTGAGACGTCTTAAAGATATTTCTAAATGGATATTGTTCCAATGTATGAAATCTACATTTTTTAAACGTTTTAAAAATGCTCTTACGTGGATGTTGTTGTGACATCTGATATTTAAGTCTTTAAGACGTCTTAATGATGCTCCGAAGTGGATGTCGTTGCGACGTCTGAAATGTACATCTTTAAGCCGTCCTAAAGACTTTCCCTCATGGATGTCGTTATGAAGTTTACGTCTTTAAGACGTTCCCAAGTAGATGTAACTGTGATGTCTTAAATTTACGGCTTTGAAACGCCATAGGGGTGTCCTGAAATGAACGTCGTTACGACATCTGAAATTCATATCTTTAAGACATCTTAAGGACATGAAACTTAGCATAGAATTAAATGAGTCGAGTGAAATATGCTAAATAGAGGAATGGCTTAAAGTTATTATACTTAGGTGTTTTTAATGAAATTAAATAAAAATGTGTGATATACGAAACGATTTTTTAATATAAAAATTGTTATTCTACGAAGATCAAATGTCGTTTTATAATTTAATAATATAATAATGTTTTAATGTACCGATTAACAATTAAGGGTTAACATTAAATTTGTGGAATAATTTATTGTCTTATTGTTGATATTGTTACTGTTATTCATATTGTTGAGAACTCCCAAAAATATTGTATCTATGTTACTTATCTATACACGATTTTAAAAGAAGATATAGAGGGTGTCTCAAAAGTATCGTGACAGCGGGAAATGAGGGGTACCTGAGGTCATTTGAAGCAACTTTTTCCTCAGCGAAAATTCAATCTGCGGCTTTGTTAACGAATTATGATTGAAAACTGACTGGCCAATGAGAGAGAAGCGCGCGAACTAACACGTTCTCGAATGACGCGTTCGATCGTCCACCGGTCAGGTGTGCGAGCAGAAGTCTAAAAGCGCGAACTTTCCGAATTTTTTTTACTACGCGACGATAATAATTTTAAGAAAAACGCTGTTCATTCTTGTATCAGAATGTCTAAAGAATAATTACTAATTATTCAGATCCGAAATAATAAAGAATTTAGCCGTGTCAGCCGTTTTAATCTTTTGGGGAGCAAAGGAAGAACATTGGAAACAAATTTCAGGTCACCGATTCTTTTGTAATTTTGGCTACACGTACCTAGCCGCGTGGGTAGAATGTATGGCAATTTTCAGGTCGATCGGAATGGAACTACGGAAGATATGCAGGTCGGGACAATCCGGCAACTGCAGAAATGGCACTTTTCCGAGAAATTTAGTTTCACCAATTGTTTTCTAACTCTGGCTACAAGTAATTGGACGCATAGGAAGCGTGCATTTCAATTCCTAGGTCGAGCGGAATGGAATTGCGGCCGTAGCGCGACTTTGAAATTTTGGGCCCGCTCGAAATCGCGAAAATGGACAAATTGGGGTTGATAAAAGGAAGCCTGCTGGATTCCTATGAAAAGCTAGCTACTTTGGGACGCGTATGCCGAAAGAGAAAGGGTTGGGCAAGATTTTAACGTTTGAATCATGTCGATAGAGCTGATTAATAAAATTAATGTTATTAATTTAACTGATAAATTAAAACGGCTGACACGGCTAAATTCTTTATTATTTCGGATCTGAAAAATTAGTAATTATTCTTTAGACATTCTAAAATAAGAGTGAACAGCGGTTTTCTTAAAATTATTATCGTCGCGTAGTAAAAAAATTCGGAAAGTTCGCGCTTTCGCACTTCTACTCGCGCTCCTGACCGGCGGACGGACGAACGTGCTCGACCGCACACGTACTATTTCGTGCGCTTCTCTCTTATTGGCTAATCATTTTTCGACCATAACTCTTTAACAAAGCCGCAGATTGAATTTTCGCTAAGGAAAAAGTTGCTGCAAATGACCTCAGGAACCCCTCATTTCCCGCTGTTACGATACTTTTGGGACACCCTGTAGTTTAAGTTGGTTGGGGTTAGTGAGGCGAGACTGCGATTACGCTCTTGTATTCTAAAGCTATGATTCCACCGATTTGGTGTTGGTTGGGGTTGGTAAGGTGAACAGTGGAGATGAGATGGGTCTATATATATATATAAATGCAGAAGAATGCAAGCACAATCGTAGTCCCGCCTCACTAACCCCAACCAACATCAAATCAGTAAAATTGTAGCTTCTTGACTAGTTAATCGTATACAACACGTACATATGACATACTGGTTTTTTAAATACAAACACAGCATTGATAAAGTTTGTTCTATCTATTACAGGGATAATTTATCCGCTAATCGTTTCGAATACGCGAGCTAATCGAATACAACCGCTAATTGTTTTCATTCGACTGATAATCGTTTTTCTTTCATCTATCTCGAGGAGAAAGAGAACGCAGTTGACGATGAGACGTGCTCGAAAATACATAAAATCGTTAGTTAAATTACTCACAAAACTTACACTATGAAAACTATTTTTTTAAATAACTTTTTCATAATCAATTAGCGACAGCTCGAATCTTTCAGAGGTTATTTCAGCGAGAGTCCTTGATAATGTATGTCAAAATAAAGATTTCACGTATATATGTATTGTACAAACAAATTGCAATGTATTAGCATTGATATTTATCTTTGTCAGTAACTTTTTAATAAACAACTACTAAAACCTTTTGGAAGTTACTCAGGAGGGTGGCCTTTACAATATATGCCAATGTCAACATAATTTGAGATGGCTATAATAACATAATTATTACTAAACGTAATATTTACCAAAAAAAATTTCCATCAAACATTAAATATTCTGTAACTCATACTTTTATCCTAATATGAGATCACAACATCGATGTGTCCCTCAAGCATGTGAAATTATCGTTCCATTTCACTTGGCCCTAACATGATCGCTGTAGTTCTTGGTCGTCGTCGTCAACCAATAGCAACAATGTATGCGATAGTAAGGGAGTGAGATCAGAGTACTCGATAAAGCGAGCCGAATCGAGTACTCGCATGAAGCGAGTAGTTCACATCGAAGCGAGCCGTTTACCAGGATCGTTCGAATAAGCGAACTGGTCGAAATTAATTCGGCCCTTGGATGTAATGTTGCGACGGAATGCGAGTATAGCGAGAAGATCGGCGCATCGACATTGGCAAACGCGAAACATATATTCACGCAATACCATGCACAGTTTTGATATCCTAGAAAGTATTGTGATAGTAGAAATTATAAAATAAATACCATTACATATTAGGTTGTCCCATACGTTTTTTCCGCGCCTCGCTATGAGTGACTCTAAGTGGCTGTTTTTATATAAACATGCAAGCTTATCTCTTAACCGTTTATGGCATCGGTTTCAGTCGTCCCAGAGCTCATTCAAAGTACGTTTCGTTGGTGACAAAGTCTCTTTTAAAATTTTTTCTGCACCGTTCAATATGGAGAGCCAAAAGAAGCATTTGCAGCATATTATGCTTCATTGCTTTAAAAAAAAGGCAATAGTGCAAAGGACACTGCAGACGAGATTTGCACCGTTTACGGGAGTGGTACCACGACTATTAGGACCGTCCGCAATTGGTTTAAAAAATTTAGAGCTGGCAATTTCGAGTTGAAAGATGAAGACCGCAGCGGCCGCTCAGCAACGACGGATACGGACGTTATCAAGACTGTTGTTCGGCGTCTTGACAGGGCTCGGCAGCGATAGCGAACCGTAGTCTGACGTCCGTCTCACAACAGTTGTGAATTGTCGTGAGTTATAAGAGAGACGTAAAGAAACAACCGATACACAGCTTGAGTTACACTTATGGACTTTAATAATATATTTACACTCCTGACTAGACCGTTATACTATGTTCAAATGTTGCCTGTAACTTAGTAAAACTGATTTTAAACTATGGATAACCAGCGTCGCAACGCATGGTTGAATCAAAACAGCGCTTATCGCGTAAACGTAAAACAGCAGCGCGAGCCTCGCGCTGCACAAGTATTTATATTCATTTCTTGATGGGGTGGAAACATCCACCACCAATGAGCACGTACAAATCTATCGCATGGTCTTAGCATGCCGCCCACCCTGCACTGGTGGGGTGAACCTAGCACCGAATTTTCTACAAGACGGTACATCTCAGGTACCGTCTCGAGGATGGTCGCGCGCTCGCTGATTTTCACCAAGACGGTACTGTCCCAGGTATCGTCCCGAGGGTGGCCGCGCGCTCGCTGTGTCCGGTGATGCACATCTGGAGGTTTATGGTACGGCAATTGCTATTGAGTATGAAGTCGGTGACTCGGCCGCGCACGTGTCCGCCGAGGACAACCCTAATAAATGTGCCTTTCGAATTTTGGTAAATACTGCCTAGCACATCTGGCAGTCACTTGAATAGGTCCTCAAAAATAGCGGAACGTCGGCGCTCGTACCATAAACCTCTTCGTTAATTAAAGTATTCTTAAGACGTTGTCGCGTCTTAACAACTGTGCTCACTGAAAATCCGCGATATAGTGTGCGCGAAATAGTGGATGCCACTAATATTCCCAAAACAACGGTATATAAGCATTTAATCAAGATAGGATATGCGAATCGATATGAAGTTTGGGTTCCACACCTATTGACGAAGACCGGCCTTATGAACCGCGTCTCTACGTGCGATTTGCTTCTCCAGCGACATGAAAGGGATCCTTTCTTAAAGAGGCTTGTCACTGGAGACGAGACTTGGATTTTATACCAAAATGTGCATCGAAAACGCACTTGGTCTAAGGAAAATAGACCTTCAACTGTTGCGAAGTCTGGACTTCATCCGAAGAAGGTTCTTTTGTGCATTTGGTGGGACTGGAAAGGTATAGTGTACTACGAGCTCCTTCCTCAAGGTGATACGATCAATGCTGCTAAATATTGCAATCAACTGGATCAATTGAAAGCCGCCATAGCAGAAAAACGGCCAGAATTGGCGAACCGACGAGGTGTCGTTTTCCATCACGACAACGCAAGACCGCATGTTGCGTTGGCCGTAAGGCAAAAATTATTACAGTTTGATTGGGACGTTCTACCTCATCTTCCGTACTCCCCAGACATTGCTCTATCCGATTATTACTTGTTCCTCTTCTTAAAATATTCTCTCCGTGCTAAACCTTTCAAATCCATAAGCGAAATAAAAACGCACCTAGATGAATATTTTGCAAATAAGCTTGAACAATTTTGGAAAGAGGGCATAATGAGGCTTCCTGAGAGATGGAAGAAGGTTATAGAACAGAACGGTTCATATATAACATAATAAATCCACCGTAAACAACAAATATCGTGTATTCATTTCGCACCAAAAAAGGGAAGAAACTTATGGGACACCCTAATACATTTGATCAAGCAGGTTTTAATTTCTCAAAAATAATTAACGCCTAAAATCCGAACTAGCGGGGTTCGTTTATTCGCTTATTTCTCGTACTAGCGCGAGCGATTCGTGCGAGTACTCGACTCAAACTCGATTCGAATAATCGAGCTATCTTGCAGCCGTAATGTAAACACTTTTCCTGGCTATCATCCGACGGACGGACAGTGTACAGGTATTTCGTTTACTGCGTGACGCGTTCGCAACCGAAAGTTGTAAAGTCGGAAAAGCGGGAAGTCGAAAAACGAACCCGCCGGACCCCGACGGAGTAAAATTTTTATTCCACCAGCCGTGAAAGTCAACACAGTCGTGAACAGTGGGAAGAGGCGAGAAGTTGAAACAAGACGCACATAAAACGAGAAACGGCTTCGCTAGATTCTATTTTCTCTTCTCTCTCCGAACTACCCGGGAAAACACGTTTCGAAAGGAATAGGTGAAAAGAGGAAAGAGAGGAACGAAAGAAGCATCTCGTACACGCGTACTCATGGATCCCGGGAATATCTAGAAATCCTAACAACGTTAAAGGAGAAGAAATCAGAAGTAGATTGGAAGGATGAGTTAGAGGATGCTTCTTCCTCGATCCTCTTCCTCTGTTCGGGAAAAGGACGAACACTCGAGAAAAAGTCGAGAGGCAAACCCCTTGATGAAAGAAAATAATCGAGAGGGTGCAATGGAAATAGGAAATCCTGCTTCTGTGTGTATCCGTAGTGTCTATCGACCGAATTTACGGGAAACTGATCGGGAACTGACCAATGCTACCAGCTTCGATCCGAGATAGCTACACTCTTTGGAGAAAATATTTTTCCACTGATTAAATTTCTAACGGTAGATTTATCCATTTTATTTTTGAAAATTGTTTGCAAGCAAATTGGTGACTAAACGGTGGAGTCGGTTAAGATGGTAATAATTTCCTTGAGCCGAATTATTTGACCGATGCACCATTCGATAGGGTATTGAAAAAAAAACACGTTAATTATAATTTCAATCCTTCTATATCTACATCGGGTGGGTAATGATAGAGTAAAATCGAATAATCCGTTTTTCGTCTATTTTCCCTATTTAAAAAAGTTTGATAATTCTGAGAAATATCTGAGACATGTCAAACACCCAAATGCACACTCCGAAATTCGTTTCAGATTTTTAAATTACAAAGCTTGCTTCTGAAAAATAAAAAAACCTAAAAAAGGATTCGTAAACATGCAGATTTCGCATGGAAGTTCTAAAGTGGTAATATTTATATTTTTACAGTACCGATGTATCGTTATGATTATTTTTCACGAATTTTTCATAGAATTTAAAGCAGCGGTCGTATTAAAAAGATTTAACGACATCGGTGTATTAGTTTCAGTTTAACAAGATAATTAAAAGAGGAAAGCAGTAATTACTTATCTCCGGTGTCGTCAAATCAATACAAACATTTTCTATTTAGCACAAAAATCCTGTCAAACATAAATTCTATTAATTGAATATCCATTCTATTAATTGAAAAAACTACATCTATTCACAGCCTGCGTATACACTAAGCCAGCATTCCTGATGAAATAATCCTGAAAACACCATCCATTAGCATCCTGGGTCAGAAAAGACTACCAGAGTGACAATGTAGGGCATTTGACTCAACTGTGCAACAAAACAGTAGAAATCAGTAAGTCGAAGAGCGAGCAGTGTCCCATGAAACAAGAGGAGCGTCATCCTATTATTTCAAATTAGTATGCGAAGACAGTAATCTCCAAAACAAAGTCAGTCTGTAATCGTACTTCAAACTACGCGTACCGTGACTGTGTCTAATTTCCTATTCAGCTTCGTGTAAGGGTAGCTAATAAGTTGCGCCTAGAAAAGTAATACTACGAAGTATAGTACAATTGCCCTACTCTAGGGATAGACCAATAGTCTTTACGGTTGCTATCCGCGATATAGTATTTATGTTAAGGCAAGAACATTGGCGATGACTTTATGTTATGCCGACGTTCGGGACGACCATCTGTGAGTTTTTCAGCTATTCCCTCTACTATCGAGCCATTGTCATCATTTAGCAGACCGACCTGCAGCCGAGATATTGCGCGTAGAAATAAAGTAATTTACAATGTCTCCGTGTTGTTATTTCAGTCTTTCAGGTCGAGGAAACTGTACCATACCCAAGGTATGTAAATATTAAACCGGAGTTTTTTTTATAGAAAATATACGTCTATTGTATGAAAATGGTTATTGCGACGGCAACACCGAAGATTGTACATGCTTAACCCTGTCGTCGACAATTTTGAACACAAAAACGAGAAGCAGGCAAAATATTACTAAATTCAGCTCCGAAAGAGCCGACCATTAGACACGCGCCGTACGCAAACAGTTTTACTCCGACGGACAGACACCACTCCTTCTATCATTCCTACAACCAATTAAAAAACACTACATGACGACGAGAGAACGCAACAAAACTCAAACAGAACTCGTAAACCAGAAATCACGAACAGACAAGAACTCGTAAATCAGAAATCGCGAACAGATTAGAATTCGTAAACCAGAGATCACGAATAAATAGAAACGGCTATAACAGAAATCGTGAACAAACAAACGAACAAGTACTACAAAAAACGCGAAACGATAGAAACATAGAGGTTACAACACAGAAATTGCGAACATTCTGAAGTTAAAAATAAAGAAATCGCAACCATTATAATCGTGTAATTATTGCGCGACCCAGATGCTCAGCAGCATTCCTTGCACATTGAAAAAAAGGTATCACCGACGTGACACCTTCGTACACAATGATAAAAAATATTTTATTCCAAGTATTGCCCATCGGTAGCTATAGATTTTTCCCATCCCTCTGACAATTTGTGGATACCACGCCGGAAAAACTTTTTTTAGAAAAACCGGTCATCGAAGAATTTTCGTACACTTTTGAAATATGAGAAGCTGAAGAAGTCAAATACAGTGACTCTTATTAATATTCGTACATTGTGCTACTCAAAAAATTGTTGCTAGTTTCGATCGTTTGGAATAGTAATTTTGGTGTTCTTGTTTTATAATATAACAGAACATTCATTGTAGTTTGGAATAACATAAATTTTATTTGTTTGTTGCACATACTTTTTTTAATACCACACAGTGAACTAAATTATATCGAAATTTATCGACGCAAAAGTATTAGGACACATAACTTATTCTCGCATGTCTTGCGAATAACGACACACCTTTGCCGTTTGTTTACAAACATAATGTCGAACAAGATGAAGAATCCTTAGGATCAGTTAGAAATTATAAGTATGGGCCGAAAAAGTAAAAATACTTCATTTGACATATGACAATTAGTAATTTTTTACAAAGAAAAAGAAAAAACGTATCGGGAAGTCGGTAATTTTCTAAAATTAAGAGCACCGTAGCTGATATTATACGGAGATATAATGAAGACAATCGAATTGAATCAATCCTCAGAAAGGATGACCACAGAAGCTCGACGACCAAGAGAAACGTATTATTTTGAGAATACGTCGGGTGTTGAAAACAGGTGGATGTAATGGATGTAGTAGCGCGTAAGAAACCGTATATAAACGAGGCGAATCGCAGGAAAAGATTTGCTTTTGCAAAACAATATGGTCATGAGGAAAAATCTTGGTAGAATAATGTAATTTTCGCTGATGAAAGTAAATTTAATGTTTAACACTGATGGACGAAAATTAGTATGGCGTAAACGAAATCAAGAACTTAACAGAATAAATTAAAATCCAACAATAAATCACGGTGGTGGAAGTATTATGGCGTGGGAATGTATTTCATCTAAAGGAGTTGGACAACTGGTTTTTATAGAAGAAATTTTAGATAAATTTAAGCATCTACATATTTTGAAACAAAATCTTAAGAAAAATGCGATCACAATGGATATAGAAGACACACTTAAATATTATGAAGATAATAATCCTAAACATAAAGCCAGAATAGTTCAAGAATACCTTTTATATAATTGCCCAAAAGTATTACGTTCGCCACCACAGTCACCAGACTTAAATCCCATTGCAAATGTATGGGAGTTTTTGGACAGGAAAATTCGAACAACACCGATAAGATCGAAGAAAGAATTAAAAAAACGATTAATTGAAGAATGGAGACGTATACCGCTAAATTACTTACAAAAAGTTATAGACAATATGCCTAAGCGGTTGCGACACGTAATAAAAGCTAAATGCTATCCAATTAAATATTAATTATTGTTTACGTTAATAATTTTTATGTTTAAATGTTATAGTTTGTCAAGCGTCCGAATATTTTTGCGACGATAAATTTCGATATAATTTAGTTCACTGTTTGGTATTAAGAAAAGTATGTGCAATAAACAAATAAAACTTATGTTATTACAAACTACAATGAATATTCTGGTAAATTGTAAAACAAGAACTTGAAATTTACTATTGCAAACGATTGAAACTAACAACAATTTTTTGAATAGCACAATGTCCGAATATTAATAAGAGTCACTTCATGTTGCCTCTTAATCCTATTTCCCTATTTTCTGGATCTTTCATATGGCTTTCAAACGTATGGAAATGACTTCTCGTGTCACATTTAATTATCCGCGAGTCGTCATTGCGTTTGAGTGTCATCTTCATCCAACAATGCTTGCAATTCACTGTCTTTAAACTTTTTCGATGGACTTGTACGTTCTTCGTTTCTCACGTCAAAATCGCCACTTTTGAATTTTTGAAACCACTCGAAACACTATGATTTACCAAAAGCATGTTCACCGCAAGCTTCGACAAGCATTCGATGCATTTCTGCGGCAGTTTTCTTCAAATGGTAACAAAAAATTAAAAATCAATGTTGTCCGCAAATCGTAGTTTCCGGGCATAAAATTCGACATGTTCAACGGTATTAAAAATTATGCTGTTCTATGAAACTTGTATGGTTGTCAGTTGGAAATCTTGATCAGATGTCAAAAGAAGAAAATGGCATCAATGACGCGGTTTAACGGTAACTACATTGACAGCCAGCGCCACGTATGGACAAATGCGGGTCCATATTTACAGACCTGGTATACATCTGCCAGCGTGTTTTTCATCACATGTCGCATTCTTTTTAAATATTCTTCGTCATTTACTGATATTACAGGAAAAAATTGTTCAGAATGATAACCTTGACAACGTATTTCAGAATCAACATAAAATTCGATGTTTTCATCGCTATTAAAAACTATGCTATTGTATGAAAATTGTTTTGGTTGTGAGTTGAAAATCTTTATTAGATATTAAAACAAGAAAATTGCATGAATGGCGCGGTTTGACAGTAACTACGTTGACAATTATAACCACGTATGCGCAAATTCCGGTTTTATATTTCCAGACCTGGTAGTTACACAGTAATTCAAATATACCTTTAGAATATAGTACATGCAACGTTTAAGTTGTCAGAGTTATCGTAGATCAGTATCAACCAGCAAGTGGTTGTTAATTCGATTAATCTCAAATCTGTGTGGCTGGTACTGTGAGTTTTCAGCCAGTAGCACCAAATGCGATAATCAAAGGATCTCGATTCTCACGAATGAAGTTTTTAACAGTTTAGTCTAAACAAAACTATACCATAGCCTCCCTCTGCTACTACAGTTAGAGTGAGTCAGTTAGACCATGTATTTAACTTATCCGGTTCACAGTCCCACGACTGTATGAACGTGATCGTTTCATGCTCGACGGTTGATCGAACAACGTTTTCGCACTCAGCATCACACACGGAGCTTCTGCCGGGCTTCGTTTGTTTATAAGACCACGTAGTAACGCTTCACGATCGTTCTTGAACATTGGAGATCCTTCTCGGTCTTCCCGAATGTTCCTATTGTCCCTGGAGCTTTCCGCGATCGCAGATTGCAGCTGGTACAGGCTATGCCTAGTGAACGAATTGATATCGATACTGTGGATGATATTCAACCAATTCGATACCAAAGTACTCAATGAGAAGTATCAATACATATTGAAATGTAAGGTATTTGATATAAATTTTCGATACTGATATTGCATAAATCGATACCTGTTTGATACTTTATGAAAGTATCGATATCGGTTTGTTGCTTCACGCAAGTATCTATTGCCCATTTAATATTTCTACGTAAATTTCAATAACCGTTGCAAACCTGCTGAAAAATGTTTAACACTTACTTATCGAACATTTCAGTAAAACGGTTGTATTTGATATTTACTAAAATTAAAGTACATGCCCTATCTATTATATAGTCTGTAAACGATACAAACAATATTAAACTTTTACTGAATATTGTTCACAACACTGTATTTCTCTATACAAATTGAGTTTAGTAATGCAAGTTAGTTATCGCATTGATAGCACAATTTTTTCTATCTTAATTTATTTGTTTTAATGTAAACATTGAACATAACATTAAATATGAATGAAATTAAATTTATAGCAAACTATTGAGGAACAGTATTTTTTTCACAGTAGTCTCTTTTATTAAGTATTTTACTATCATATTTTTTATAACTTTATTTTATTACTATTTATTAGTATTGTTTATATTCACAAGCAGTAAAGTACACGTAGATGTACAATAAACATACATTTTCTTTTTCTACTAAGCTATCAAGGATAAAGAATTTCTTATAAATGTAGCTGTGAAGAAAATAGCACAATGTTCGATTCCGAGAAAGGGTCCGCTTACCCTCCCGTCTCGCGCATTAAGAAATCTATAATCTTGCGATATGTTCAATCTTTAGAAATCGTTAGTCTTTAGAATTCTTTAATCTTTAGAAAACGCGCAAACAATACACGCAGGCCGACACGAGAATCGGCTACGATATTGCCCCCGAATGGGTCCCTTTTCCGATTTTAAGCCTACTTCGTAATAATTGGAAGTAATGCTAATCAGCGAGTGCCGCATCAAAGGCATTCGACGGTTCGAGCACTGGCATTGGAAAAGGGGCAATAAATTCATTCCGGGCGTTTCTCGACCAGGTACCGTTTGCGAGGTACGGCGAGGGTCCGACGGAATTGGAATACGCGCAGGCCAGGTCGGCATACGCGGCGGCCCAGGTATCATTAAACCAGTCGAACGTGTCGACCATTCGAATCCTTTACAAAGGACACAATTACACCAAGTGCCTGCATAAGCGACGACCAAGGCAACGGACGCCTTGAGTCGGACGTGCCGGACACTTGGGGCCTTTCATACGC
>CM052098.1:21453268-21498517 GCA_028453745.1 Agapostemon virescens
AGAGAGAGAGAGAGAGAGAGAGAGAGAGAGAGAGAGAGAGAGAGAGAAACACAAAGAAAGAGAGAGAAACACAGAGAAAAGAAGAAAGCCGTAACCGTGTTCGAACCGGCAAACGCCGGTGCAAAAAGTAATTCACAGACCAGGCTCCGATTCTTTCGAAGTTTAGAATCCATCTGTAACCACAGTTAATCCAATATCGAACTCTCATTGTTTATTACTAAACCACTTTGATTGCGTACAATGCCTACGTTCAACGTCTACTGGAAATTACCGTAGCGCGCTGTTGACGCTCCGAGGTATTCGCAGCGAAACGTTCCAATAATAGTCACTTCTGTGTAGCATACAACAAATATCTTGTATTTCGCTGGTCCGCGATGAAAAGATCAAAAGTGCTTTCTTCCCGAACCTCGCAGCGAGACAATTGGAATTGTGCTTTACGTTGGTTTAATCATTTCTACGGAGACGGTTTCGTCGCAACCATTCAACGTTTAGTAAAACGCATTAATATCAACGCATTGATGACCGCAGCCCTGTGTTTCAGTTAATGAATGGTAAAAAAGGGAACATACGTCAAAATGCTACTTCGAAATAATCGATTTCAAAGTTTTCATTAACACTAGAACTATACAACAATACTATACTATAACTATTAACAACTGTACTATAACTACTAGAACTATACTAACAATAAATCCAACGATATAGATTGATGTGTAATAATACCACTATTACACATATGCAAACTTCATACAATGTTTATTGTAATGTATGCTTTATTAACCCTTTGACTGTGGCGCAATCTCGGAGTAATCCATCAATATAGACGGTGCGTTATTCGCTTGTCCATCGTTGCGTATGGATGGCCACAGATAAATTACGAAAACAATGCCTGGAGATTTAATACCATTCTTAAGGTTTGAAAAAATAATTGCAAAGAATTGTGGTTACATAAAACGATAAGTTTCTGATTGAATCGATTAGTAAAACAGTAAAGATGTTGCAGAAAAAAAAATTCGTATACCTTGATAGATTCGTGAGGACGTCTATATACGCCTTTCGTTGTCAAAGGGTTAATGCTAAATCTACCGAGCATTAAAATTGGCTAGTGTACATTGTCTTATAAAAATGACACGACGAAATATATTTAGAATTGCTGTGGTTTTTATTGCAATATGACTGAATAAAGAAACCTATTGAATCGATTCTTATGATAGCAATTTTATAATTTCAGTAATAGTAAAATAGAAAATCTAAAAAGGGGCATGCAACCCACTATGCTAAGTTTAGTATTAAGGAAGTACAACCGAAATTTCTGATCAAAACGCTATTATAGATGCAGTTATTGCGAGAGAAAAATTAGGGACTAGTCATTTTGACTGTAGTTTTAGTATTAAGGTAGCCTTATATTTCATGAAAAGTAATACGTTCTGGATAAGGATATCTGAGATTTAATGTTGATATGTGTTTTCTAATAACTTTTTCTAATCATTTTTTGTTCACTAATTCTGTTTGCCAATTTATTACAAATTATTCAAAATATTACTTTAAAAATAAAACAAAGTAAATACTAGAACAAAAATAAATTAAATTTCCTGAAATAATTTTCCTGTTCGTGAACTAATATGTGTATTCTGAATTATTTTGTAAGAAAAAAAATTCTTATCAAAGAATCTGCTAAATACAAGATTACGCTGTATAACCAACAAAAACGTATACAATGTGTTTGGGGAACTGCAATAACTTCAAGACTGTGTCAAAGATAATTCGAAAATTTGAAAGTTATGACTTTTCATGAAAATAATATATGATGATATATTGATGAATATATATGATATAATATTCACGATGATGTTTTACGAACCATGATTAAGAACAGACATACATTAACATGTATTGGAATTGCAAATATGAATGGAATTTACCAGACAACAGCATTGAATCACATAAATAAATAACTTTGAACTAATAAGAAGACGACGACAGAATTTTATTTTACACATAATAGACTACAAGACATCAAACCAAAAGCTGTTAACTTTTCTTTTCAACTTGTTTTTACGTGCAGAATCACCGTCTATCAACTTGTATCGCTTTTGAAAATACCTTATATATCTGTATAAACATTTTCATGTCAAAAAAACTGTTTATAAAAACTATCTTTTTAAAACTGTATCGGTGCAAATATACAAGGTGATCTACAGTCGATGTCGTGTCCGAAAAGGGGACGATTGTGCAAAAAATATTAGTCCAAAAAAGGAACAGAATTTCTTCGTTTTCAAAATAATTGTGTTTTAAAGTTCAGCGAACACGCTTCCTATTAGATTTAAATTGGCTGATGTGTCTGTCCATGGTCAACCGGTTCTACTTCCTGGTAATAGCAGAATAGACGAACTCGATGGATTTTTAAACTCGTTTTTCTCGAAAACGAGGCGTCCAGAAAATTGTTATCTTTTCTTTTTATTTTGTTCCATCATGTAAAATTACCGCCTGAATGGAAACGCTTTGTATAGCTGCGTTAAATTTATTGTTTTCAGATAGCTTAAAACACACATACTAGTTTAAAAACATGCAAAATTCATTACCATGTTTTATTAACTGATAGTACGATAGACAAGAGGATGTTTCTACACAAACGGGCAAATAGAAAATGTAGAATAAAATTTTTACAGTTGGTTGTTTTTTAAAAAATCGGCTTCGAAAACTCGCCAAGTTCACTTACCTAGCATTTGTAAAAAGTGGAACCGGTAGGTCATGAACAGACTCATCGGACGGTTCCTAAGTAATAGCTCGTGTGTTCATCGAATTTTCAAATTCGATATTTTCGAGCATATAACCTTACATCAAAAAATTTCAATCTACAGTTTTCATAAATTTTTTTTAATACAACATCATGCCCTTTTCGATGAAACCATCGGTTACCGATTATCCTGTATAAATATTTTGCAGATTTGGTTCCTTCTGTGTATTATGTTGTTCTGCTATCATGACGTTGTTTTTGAGCGATGGAACAATATCTTTTTACAACAGATTAAAATTTACAGAACAATTAGTATCAAATGTCTAGAAAGACCATATAAGTTTATATTAGTTAGTGGCAAGTATTGAAAAATATATATTGCAGATTACAGTCAACATAATTTCAGGTTCAGACCTTAGTCTTGTCTACGATTCATATGAAGATGAAAAGATGAGCGTCACTTTGATACGTCTGAAAAGTTTCGTGTTTATTAACAGTTTTCCTCTCTTACATTTTTAGTTAATTAGTACAACGAATTTAAAAATTGTTCAGTTTGTCAATCTACAGATACTTAAACTTCTTGAAAAGAATTATGTAACATCTGCTAATGAGGTTAGAGAAGAATTATTTTGATGAAGGAAGTATGATATTACTGAAGTGCTTACGATCAATTCTTCTCTATCAGCTTTTTTACTTTGAAAGATTGACGGGTTTTCTTTGTTTTGCAGAGTATCGATGAAGTCGACAGTGAAAGTTCTTTTTTCATAACAGAATTTCTTACAGGAGGAACAAGTAATAATCAGATGAAGCAGAGTCCAAAGAATAGACACGATGAGGCAGAATATTCCGATAAATGTGAAACAATTTGTTTCGTTTAGCCTGGCACTGAATTTAATCTTCTTTGCAAGTAGGACATGGATATTCATGCAAACTCATATTCTCATGGTTTGATTTACGAAAATAAAAAAGCTTGCTTGAACTTTTCCCTTTCCGATAACGTTTTAGTAATACCGAAATCAAACTACAATTTTGCTCGCATTTAATGAAAGCATCCTCACGTTTTACACATTTTAAAATTATGCAATGCTACGGAGAACACGTCAGAGATCGAATAAACAATTTATTAATTATTTCTCAAGCATAACTAAAATATTTCTAGAAATTATTCGCGTTGTTTGCTAAGCGCTTACGCTCCAAACGGAATATTAATAACAGTAAGATATTAATTGTTAATTTCAACGTTAACAGACGTTTATTAGTAGAAGTTAAACGAGGAACGACATTATTCGCGAATATGTCACAGTATACGCTTGATGATAAATAAATAATGTCTGTGGCATATCCCGTGAGCACGTCTTCCTATAATCTTGTTTAATATTCAACAAAGTCTTTAATTGTTCTCACTCGCAAGTATGGGAATCGCGAACACGACTGGAAAGCCTGCAATTAATCAAATTATACGGAAATGCGCCGATCAAAGCCAAGAATCTGTTTAATCAGTCGCGTTGACGTCGAATGAAGCAAAGATGAATGACTTATTTAAAGACGTATTGAATCGGACACATACGTTGTTACTACCAAACAAAGAGTTTTGCCCAAGAATCGAACCATAATTGAAGTCTTCATTAATGCTTTCACATCAGATTAAATTCATCTGTTCGTAACTCTACGTAACATCGTGCAAGTTTAAAGTTTCTCATTCATTATTTATATTTGTTCAATCTTCTTCCTTTCATACAAGTTAATATAATCTATTCTTCTATTCATGTATTTATCTATTCTATTTAACTTCTTAGTTTTCCACCTATTTTGTGTGGAACATTTGCCAACACACCTTTGACATTTTTCTGATTGAAATGAGCCAAAATATAGCAAAACTAAAATCGCCGTTAGTGATTAGATGATTAGTGTTTGTTTAGTAATACAATATTATAGTGTTGTTTGCTGTATTGAATTATTTATTGTATTATGTTTACTGCAATATTGTTATTTCTTCAACTACTACAAACAGTGACTGACAAATTTTATACTGGTTTTACTAAAATCAGTTTTATTTAAAAAGGGTAAAGTAATTTAAAATAATGCACCTTGAATATCAATAATCAGATTTTTTGTTTATAATAATGTGTTTTTATTAAAGTATATCAAAAAGTGGATATTAAATTAGATAATTTCATATATTATATATATATGACAAGTAGTATAGCTCAATCATACTCCATATAAGTAGCATCGATTAATGGCTAATAAAAGAAGTAGTATAGATACATGAATAGTTCAGCAAAACGAATTGGTCTAGATGTAATCGAATAGATTACAATCGATATGATACTCAAACAAGTAGTAGAGCTCAGCCACTGGCCATACAAGTTGTGTAGTTCAACCACTGCCACTTAAAGTAGTACAGTTCAACCACTGATCATGCGAATAGTACAGTTCAGCCATTGATCATGCAAGTAGTACAATTTAACCACTGATCATGCAAGTAGTACAATACAGTTCAACCACTCAGCCCTAACATTAGGTTTATGAGACGCGGTAAACTGACGCATCCTAATATTCTTTATTAAGATTATTGAAATTGTAAAGTTGCATCCACGAGGATTCAGTCGACAAATTTCATATACGTATATTGTATTGTATGTGTGTGTGTGGGTGTCTTTCATAAAGTAACAAAGTGTTCCGTAAACCTTTTAAAGTAGCACAGCTTAACCACCAGTCATCGAAGTAGTATAGATCAACCACTGGTCATGAAAGCAGTATAACTCAGCCACTGGCCATGAAAGTAGTATAACTGAACCACTGGTCATGTGAGTAGTTCAAATAAATGGCCACCAAGCTTAGGTCAGCACTTAGTCAAACAAGTAATATTATTTACAAATGTATCACAGATAAATAAAGTAGTATAGATTCTTCACAGATAAGACAAGTCGCATACATTTCTTGCTGACTGAACAAATAGTTTAGGTCATACTTCTAATTTTTTCAATTTTCTTTCTACGTAATTGCTTTTACATTTCGTAGATAATAGAAATAATGCATTTTGAAAATTCAAATCGACTAAATTCATCGAGTAATTTCACTAACATGATTTATTACAATTACTTATTGCTGGTAATATTGGATTGTAACATACATTCGTTCCGTTGTGAAAATAAAAATGTTTTAATTTCAACAGTTCAGATATAATTTATTGTTAACCAGTTAAGTGTGTTTGACGACTATATCCGTCATGGAGATTTGGCAGAATTTTGTGTCATGACGATTATATCCGTCATGCGTAAAATTTTGTCGAGAATATTTGGAGGTCAAGACGAAATAAAACGAACAAATAAAAAGTATAAATAATTTGAGATAAATTCATGCATCTCCGTATGCTCTGGCTAGAATTCTTGATTTTCGCGACACTTGATTGCGCTTTGAAAAGCGGTCGCCACAGTTAACTGGTTAAAATACGTAATTGTGATTAAAAGGAAACTAATTCCAATAATTATGTAGTTGCTTGAATATAATTCTGCATTTCATTCATAAATGATAAAAGATACCGGACATAACCGAACGTATTTATATTACAACCTAATACCATTCTTATCAACAATTAGACATACACGTCAAGTGTACGCAGCAGAAACTGAAAAATATGAGGATGGGGTATTATTAAAACTGAAGTAACTCGTTTAGAATTTTCAACGAGGGAAAAATGTTTCCAAAAGCGTGACGACAAGTGCAAACAGGAAGTTTAATTTGAATTCTTTCGGGACAAAGAACTAACTTCTTAACTCAATACTGTAACCGGATTAATTAAACGAAGGGGAAAAATATGAAACCAGGGAGAAAGTGGGTGAAACTAACTTAATAGCAAAAGTAAACTATGTTGCGCACATCAAGGCGCCTACATCCTCTTCATTAAACGAAATACATCCTAATTTTACGGCAAAAGGAACGGCTCCGACACGCTGCTCTATTTGGTCGGCACGATCTTAAATAGTTTCAAATTTATGCTTCCGTCTACTAACATGCGTTTCCTCGCGAGCTTACGGATTCTCTTCCCTGCAAAATTTACAGGGGAACTTGCAAGCTTTCGCTATAAAATATTTAATTAGTTGTCTTAACGACTCACCGGCTTCCTCTTATTCCGCCATGCTAAACTTTTGCGGACTACGCCATGAAAATTTCGACACGGGACTACGTTTTCGCTAACATCGCTCGTTTAGACTCTGATACCCGCTTAATAAAATAGCAACGATAACAGTGACATGAAAACGCGCAATACATGTACTATACGCATGTATTGTTAACGCTAGAACTACCGAACCAATCATTTTGACTGGTTCCTGATTTTTTCGTTTACAATTACTGAAGTTATAAAAACATTTTCACCGGAAAGTTTCAATGAATTTCTTTGTTGAAGCAGATATTACGATAAAAATTGTACGAGATCTGAATGGATGCAATGTTGTCATTATTACAAAGCAATATACATCGGTCAGATTTATTACTCGGTATTTCAAGTGTTAAATATTAGATTTTTTAAATCAATTTTCTCGAAAACGAAGTCTCGAATGAAATTTTATTCTATATTTTCGACCTACTTGCTGGCACAGAATTATCCCCTATCCGGTTGTACCACCAGTTACGTGACACCCTGTATGTATAATATAATATTTCACATTTCCACTACTGTAAATCGAGTAACATGTTAGTATGAACATCATATAATATGTTTTCACGTACCTCTACAATATAATCTTTATAGCATGGTGAGAAAAATTGTAATTCTATTTGTACAATCCAAGGTGGCCTTGATTTCGCCACGAAAATAATGTGTTTTCGAAATTTCTGTAATGATCTATATATACAGGATGTTCCAGGGTTCAAGGATCAAACTTTGTCAGTATATTCTATGGCACTAAGTGAGAAAAAAATATTGTGGAAACATAGGTCACTTGGTGCTTTATTAAAAAGTTATAACATTTCGCTTTCGTACAATACCTCTAATGCTCTTTCGAATCGCACTTTGTGAAATAAGTTACGATTAAATAATAACAACTTACTGAAATAAGTTCTACCATGGAATACAGTAAGCTACATATTTACGCAAGTTTTGTCTCGATACGAGTCGCCATCCATTACCTAGAGGCGTTGAAATTTGACATAACAAAAACCGACAGAACTTTCTCTTGCACCTGGTAGTATTTGCAGGATTTAGAGCTGGTAAGTCACCAACAAATGCAATAGCTAATGCATATTTAATGAGTCGCGTGTTCGCTAAACTTTCAAACATAATTATCTCGAAAGCGAGGAGTCAAACGAACAAATTATTGTTCCATTTTTTGAGCTTATTTTGTTATGCAGAATTCCCTTGATGGTTGTACCATCACTTACAGATCACCCTATATATTTCTCCTGATACGATTTCAAAGGAATTATTTTTATAAACAGTTTTTTCTCTCCCGCCGATTACTAATACCTTTAATCCACGTGCGTATCGAACACAGCCGAAATGTTTTTCCAATACTCATATCAATTTCCAGGGTATAGGCTTTTGGTGTTAATGCGATAACGGTAAAAATATACATGCAGATAGAGACAAATACTCTCGCGTTCAAAAATCATGTAATAATTCTCCGATAACGTGCCGCTTGTCCGTGACACTCGAAAAATCCGTGCGAAAAGTGTATGGCCCGTCCAGTGATCCTTGGTGACAGTTTGTAGCAAAATACGTAACCGATGTGATACTGTTCACGTTTCCAATGACGTTGCGACACCTATGATAAATGCCCTAGTGGTCGGATATGCCCAGTGATTAGACATCAATTTACTTTTACATGAATATTGAACCATTGTATTAATAATTAGATTGTTGATAAAACTGAATAATGTTTTCCAAACATTTCCTTTTATAAGAAAACAAGGGATATTTTTTAACGTAAGATATGTCATTCAGAAAAAAATATTATTATATAGATTTTTCGAGAAGTTGTCTGTGCAATCTTTAACCCTTTGCGGACGAGACTTTGTGAAAATATTGAACTTATTTTCTCCAGAAAGCTGTATCCTAAAATTTTATGTTTTGAGTGCAAATAAAAATATATAATGATCTTATGTTAATACAATAATTAAATCGCATTTTTTTGCAACTTTAAAGATTGAATATACAGACTTGTATATAATTTGTATTGTATCGTATTGATAATTTGTATTTTACATTTTACAACGAGTAGGATATTTATTAACTCGTTGAAGGATATAAAATTCACTATTGTTTCCTTTTTGGAAGAAAGTGTTCGATCTAATTTAAAATATAATGTGTCCATTAATTAGTATATGAAAAAGTTCATTGCTTCAGCCTTTGGATATTTGCCTTTCAATTCGGTACTTTCCTTCGATTTAAGATAAGTTTACGAAATTCATAAGTGAAAAATCCATAAGGTTAAATATTTATAGTATTAATATAACAATAATTACACTTCATATAGTTATGCGAAAAATCCATAATGTTAAATATTTATTGCATTACTATAAGGGTGATTGCATTTCATATAATTAAGCACTGAATTAGAAACTTGTTAAGTATTTTTCTTTTAAGAACGTAATTTCAATTTGTTAATAGAAGCCTTTACTTATTTCTTATGGGAAATTGATTAATTGTAAACTTATTGACATTAGATTTTGTAGTCTGTTTATTTTATGTCTTAGTTCAATGAAATAATTGAACAGCAAATGTTTATAACACTATACCTAATCACTGGGACCAAAGTGCCTAACACCTGGGACATGCATTTGGTTAGGGGCTCATATTTTTTACAATTAAAAGATTTTACTCTATGCATAGGTTTCTCTTAGCATCACTTTGAAAAATAGATGATTTACCCTACCAGATTACCAAATTACTTATAAGGGAAATTCTTTTCTTCGTCGCCCAAATAATTGAGACGTTTCCCTTAATGGTTAGATTTGCGTTCTTAGTATTCTAAAATACAGAATTGAAAGCAATTACAATATCAAACATACGTATAGTATCACTCAAAATCATTCCATGTACAATAATATCTCAATATGTTTCAAGACTGAAATACTAAATCCATAATGAAACTTCTTTTTCGTTTTTTTTTTATAATTTATATAGAACTGTTATACCAACATATTCACAACATCTTCCTGATGAGAATTACATCAAATTCGTCACAATTTGCGTTATATGTATTTATTTACTTAATTCATACTTCAATACAACTTCTATTATGTGCACTAACTTGAGACTGAATTGTTTATGCGTACAACATGTATTAGGATAACGAAGACTTCACACAATATTGGTTTATCTTCTTGTCATACAATTTTCTTTGCAACTAAAGATATTATAATATATTCATCACTAAAAATGTTATTGTAAATATTGCTTACAAAAGAATAAAATTTGATTTCGTCTAAAAAGAAAGGTAAAATATTTATATTTGTTAGATTTTATTTAAAATCTTCAACACGAGTCTGACTCGTTGCAATATGGTAAGGGGTTGAATAATCGTTGTAATATATAACGTGTGAAACAAATAAATATGGTCCAAATTGAATCGTGTTTGGACACATTTTAATTTAAAAATATGTCCCAAGTACGTTGATAAAAGTTCCATAAAAAAATAAATAACGAAAATATTTTTTTCATTTTTCACGCACATTGCGTGATGTAGATAAATTTTACCATAGACCCATATTTTGCAAAAGAAATTGAAAAATATATGAAAAAATTGGTGCGTTCAAACTTCGTGTGTTCTTTACAAACAGTATAAAAATATTGAAATATTTTTAATGATTTAAAAAAAAATATATATATATTGCACTTGTTTACCGAATTCTACGTAACAGACATTAGTACAGCTTCTACGATTAAAGCAAGAAAAATTCGTAAGTTTCAAAGTTGATAATTTCTCCAAAAGAAGATTATTAGCTTTCTAATGACGCCTCTAAGACGAAACTAAAAATTATTCAAACAACTTTTACATCATTATGCTTGCATTTAAGAAATCGGTAAAATTAGAGAGCTGCGCGTACGAGTAATAGTAATTAATTTTATTTGCACGAAAGGAAACGAACCATATACTAATGGAACTATTCTAGATGACAAAATGTCTCAATTTTGGAATTAAAATTCCTTGGAGCGCAAAGGGTTAACCCTCCGAATACAATGCCGGCCGGCAATAATGCCAAAATCGTCATTTAATTTAAATTCTATCAATTAAATGAAATAAATATCTATTTTACCACAAACAAAAGAAAGATGAATATTTTTGGAAAAAAATAGCTCCAAAATAAATATTTCAAAAAATTGATAAAAACACCTACAACTATTGTATACATCATCAATTATGAAATTGTAAAAATTGTCTGTCGCCCGAGGATCAAATATAATTATAAAATCAAATGAATATTGCAAGTAATACTTCCAGTAATACAAACCGCGAATAATTATTTCAAAATTGGAGTGCAAAGGGCTAAAACTTCCAGTAGTACAAAACGTCAATAATTATTTTAAAATTGGAATGCAAAAGGTTAAAACTTGTTGGTCAGTAAAATTTTCTCTTAAGTCTTCAAAACTTTCAATTTGAGTTATGCGTAAAGTAATGTATATTAACAAAGTGGCAATCGTTTCCAACCATAACCACGTTTATACCATAAGATAGTTAACCAAGGAGACGTTACTAGTTCCACTGAACAAACACGTTATCGCGATGAATTTTCACAGATTTATTTCTAATTGTTCATAATTCGCACACACTAATTCGCCATTGCAATGGATTTATTCTTCCTGTCGACTTGATGCGGCACGTAGGATGATCTCCGAAAAAGGTGGCCACCTGTGGTCGAACACCGTCGTTATACTTAATCCAAAATGCTTTTCGAAGCGAGTAATCTCAGCGGCAACGCAATTGTATAATCGATTTTACAATTCTATGCGTCGCAGAGGAGTGATACTAATTGTTGTACAAGTCTTCTGTCCGTTTGTTCCCCGACGACGTTTGCGCCCCCATGATTGTCGACGGTGCTTATTATTTTACAGAATCGGCTTAGTAATCGGTTGCGCGCGAACGTGTTACCAAGTGTTTACCACCGTTTTGTTTGCACACAACGCCGATGGGGAATCCACTGTAATCGCGAAAACGATTTCGGACTGTCCCCGCAATTCTTTCGCGAGTTCCATTGCAAAACTTTCGACGGATTCGCGCGGTAACGCGAATTACGATTCGTTTTAATCGGGCGCGTGTCGCGTGTCGCGTTTTCAACAGGTTCAACGCTGCGACAACGACATCGCATCGCGAGCATAAATAGCGACGCGCGAGGTGGAAATTTCGCGATATATTGTCAACTTGTCAACGCTCGCTGCAACAACCGAATCCTGCTCTTTTCGTCGTTCGGAATTTCGAATGTCACAGACAAATATCTCGTTATTGGTAAATTATTGGACGACTTCCAAGCGGCACGGTATACTTTACATCCAGGATTGTGCCTCGGATTCACGGTTTTAAGTGACAGACTGTGCGCCGAGGATATTAGATTTTCGATGCTGAATCCTAAATTTTCTGTCTTCTCCGTTGGATATTAAATTCTACAAGGTGCTCACCTTCTGTTCGAGTCTCCAGGCATTTATAGAAATCAAACAAACAGAGTTATTAGTACACTGCGGGTTTTGTACGTTTAGAATTTACCATACAATTTGTCACACGAAATCTATCCACTCAAGCATCTTAATTATTTTAAACAGTGTCAGAAAATAATACAATATAAATGGTATAATTGCAACTGGAGGCATTGAACAGTTGTAGAGGACAACTTGTTTTCTTTAATAGAATGTTAACTTAGAATGTTAAATTTATAGATTGATGTATTCTAATTATTTTAATTAATCTAATATTATAATTTAAAGTACGAATTGTAGACATAAATAAAACAAAATTTACAATCTTACTCATTATGTAATTTTATTAATAATATTAGTAATTATATTAATACTAAGCTGCATTTGACCTAAAGCTTACTATTTTTGAGATATTTGACTTCTTTTATGAAGCATGTTCGAAATGTCTGTCATCTGCTTCAATTGTATTGCATAGTGAAAGTATAGAATGAAAGCAGTCAAATATCTTAGAAACAATAAGTTTTAGGTCAAATGCAACTCAATACTTTTGTCCTTAGAATATGCCAATTTTTTTAGAATTGAGCATGAAAAATTATGTCCCCTCTACGCCTCCATTTGGAAGAATATTATTTACACCGCATAATTATTCGTTTTGTAATTGTTGCTGTTTGTGGTATCTATTTTTTACACAAAGAATTGTACAAATTATTGCATTCCGGGTTCACATTTTTTTATAATCGCTCGAATACTTATTTGAACATCAACCTACACGCGGTCCAATGTTTTAATTATTTCATGTTTCAACATCTTCGTATTATCAGAGGATGTTGCACACTGAGAATCACGCTGTTAATTGTATAATTCATAATTACAAAAGCAATGATTATAGCAGTTTTTCGAGGGGATAGTATAATCTAATTTTGATTAGATATTAATTTTGATCTTACGATATACTTTCGGAGGAGAAATATTTGAAGCGTTAATGAGAAGAAAAATTACAATTTATACTGATTGGGATTTCGATACGCTCATGCAAGTTTTAAATGAAGCGAGATTTAGAATTACAAAGAAATGTAATTTAAACAATTTAAACAAAAATAAGCAATGCAAGTGTTATTAAATTATTCTTAATTGCACCACAGCCTCTTCGTATTATTAATACTAAAAGAATCAAACAAGTCAAAATGACAGATTCACAATTTTCTCTTCCATTATTATTAAAATTATACAAATATTTTCATCAAATAGTATCGAATGAATTTATTCATTCTTGTAATTACAAAGCAATATACATCAGTAGCATTTATTATTCGGTCGTTCTAGTGTTAATAAAATTATTATCTGAAACAAAATATTGTTAAGTACAATTGCAAGTTGATGCAGCTAAATTTTGAATTCATTTCGACAATAGTGTTTCCTAGATACGACTGTACAAGCAAGGGGAATGAATACGACAAAGCGTGTGTGGCATCTTCTTAAGAATCAGCAAAGAATTTTGATAAAAATCAGAAATTTCCTGTGCCAATACGATTTGGCGTCCGATCGCTGGATTATCTTTCAGTTGAGTTTCCACTGAACGATTACGGGTCATGCAAAGATCGTTCTATTCTTCTTTGTTGTCTTATGCAAGACCAACACAGAGGACTCGCCAGAACGATAGAGAAAACGAACGAGCCCTTTGGAAAAGGTTGCACCTCTATTTTCCCTTTCTGGCGGATTTACAACGCGACTTCAAAGCAACGCTGCCCGTGAGTCCCCTCGACCAGACGCAGCACTTAAACTCAAGCGATCTTCATTAATTCGAATGTAGCGTTCATCCAGGTTGCATTCCAACCCCCTTGCGCTCATTGTTACAGGGATTCCACCGTAACACGTTACGTCTCCCGCATAATTCAGTTTTATCGGTTACGGTTTACAGAACGAGCTGGTTATTTTTATCGGAAAACTGCCATGTCACCTTCGTACCCTCGTCATGCTGGAGATCGCACTTACTTACTTACGCTCATTAGAGCCAGGAACTCGATCAACTTTCCATCGGCGTGATCGACACCGGATGCACGCCAGTTATTTATAAGCTTATTTACAAATATTCATGTTCGGTCTTCAACAGCCAGATACTCCATCGCGAAACAGGGTCAGTCAGGGAGCAGGCACTTTTAATTTTCCCATGAACAAAATTAGAAACTAAAATGTTTTCTTGCAAGGAACATCTAGTGGCACTCTGACCTTCAGCTAATCTACTTCTGGTTCTGGACATACAGTGAATCACGAAAGTATTCGAACGCTCTGAAATGAAAAGTTTGACGCTTAAAAAATGTAAGTGATATTGCGAATTACAAAATACTCTTGTTCCTATAGTAATATATAAGTGTCATAACTATACATGTTAAATTTGAAGTGTGTCCGACAACGTAAACATTACTTATGAAAGATTTCTTGGTAACGTCGAGTAAACAGATGTCACCAAAGTATTCGAACGACGAAACTTGTAGTACAAAACAATCCTTGAATTTGACAAACAGTAAAGATTGGCTTTCTCAATTGGTGTTACACACTTCCCTTGTTCAGTGCTGCAAGTGTTAATAAGATTGTAAAATTCGTATTAATAATGTACCGAAAAAAATCGGAGACAAGCATCACTGATAGAAAATTGATAATTAAGTGGCATAATGAAGGCAAGAGCTATGGCGAAATAGTACAATTGTTAGGGAAAACTAAATCTACCATTTATTACATAGTAAAAAAGTTAAAAACCACTGGAATCCTTCAGGATGAAGTCCGTTCTGGTCAGCCTAGGAAATTAACGAAGAGGGAAGAGAATATAATTGTGAATGAAATAAAAAAGGACCCAACAATTTCTGCACCAAAACTTGCTATACAAGTTGCTGATAGCTTCAGAAAACAAGTTCATCCTGAACTTTGTCGAAGAATTCTCCGTAAAAATGATTTTCATGGTCGTATTCCTCGAAAGAAACCATTTATTAGCAAAGTCACTAAACAGAAGAGATTAAGTTTCGCTAAAAATTATGTCAACAAGGATAAGGATTTTTGGAAACACGTAATTTTTTCGGACGAGAGCAAATTTAACATATTTGGCTCAGATGGATGTCATAAAATTTGGAGAAAAGCAAATAGAGAGATGGATCTTAAAAATCTACGACCAACCGTGAAACATGGGGGTGGGTCGATAATGGTATGGGGATGTATGGGGGCCAGTGGTGTTGGAAACCTCGTCATTATCCACGGAATATTAGATAAATATAAATATATGCAAATATTGAAAGGCAATTTGAAGCAAAGTGCGGAAAAGTTAGGGGTAGTAGACAATTTTCATTTTCAGCAGGACAATGATCCAAAACATACCGCACGTATTGTTAAAGAATGGATCATATAGAACGTACCCCACGTTTTAGAAACACCCCCACAAAGTCCGGACATTAACCCCATAGAACACTTATGGGCAGAAATTGGCAAACAACTTAGTAAACATAGTATTAATTCCAAGGAGGCATGAAAGACCAGAATTTTGGACGTCTAGAACAATATAAAAAAAGATATTACTGAAAATTTGGTTGATAGCATGCAACGACGGTTGCAAGCCATAATAAGTGCTCACGGTGGTCCGACAAAATATTAAAACACTATACTTGTTTAAAATATGTACTATTAATTTAGTCGTTCGAATACTTTTGTGGCGTTCATTTATATGCCGTTACCAAGAAACATTTTATAAGTATTGTTTACGTTATCAGAGACACTTCAAATTTAACATGTATAATCATGATACTTACGTGTTATTACAGAAATAAAAGTATTTTGTAATTCGTAATATGACTTATGTTTTTTCAACGTCAAACTTTTCATCCGTCCGAATCCTTTCCGTTCGAATACTTTCGTTACTCACTGTATGGTCGAACAGCGATTATACGCACAGTGATCCCGGAGATCTGATCAAAATTTGAAATATCGAACGATGTTTATGAAAATCAGTATTCACCTGATTTTGAAAATCACAAGTCGTACTAATATATGAGCATTGTTTTTAACTTAAGCCTTTGCACTAGTCGTTTCGACTCGAAAACCTAGGCATTTCTTCTGAATCAAGATATTTCCATTCCATACGATATATTTCACGTTATACATTCAGACGTTTTTATCATTAGTCGTCTTTGCAATAGTTATATTTTTACGAATTTCTTAAATCCAAGCATAGTGATGTAAAAATTGGTTTAAACAGTGTTGTGGTAATTTTTCCTGGCGCCGTAGAGTCGCCATTCGAGTACAAAGGGTTAATTTTGGTGAAAATTTATCACGCTATTCGCGTATAATTATTTAATTGGAACACTTGAATTTTGTAAAATCAGTTTAGTAGTTAATTATTCAAAAAAGTTTTATTTTCTCGATTTAGAGTGGTACAGGAATATTTATTGTACAGGGTGTCTTACCTAATTTTTACATGTAAATTTTCTCGCTATTATTACTTGTTGTAAACAATGTTTCAAGAGAAATTCAAATGTTATTAACTAGATATTTTTGCGTTATTACTGAGGTGTCAACTCTGATTTTTTATTCGCGGAAATCCCCTAAAACATTTTTAACTACGAGTAATAATAGGGAGATAATCTAGTTGTCAAAATCGTGCAAGACACTCTATATAATTGTCTTAATACCTTACATTCCCTTCTAAAATCTCCAAATGTAATTCGTATAGAAAATCTATAGAATGAGAATTAGAAAGAAACCAATTTAGAAGTGAAATGGCAAACAAGACTAAAAGAAAAAAACTACTTCTTCAGATTACTTAAAAAATTACTTATAATGTTGTTAATCGAACGATTTTATTAACCATTTGCGGACGAGGATTTTTTTAAATATTTGAAATACTGTCTCCAGGAAGCTAAATCTTGTATTAAAGGTTTAAATTCAGAGTGAAGATGAAAAGATATACTGATCTTATGATAATACAATAACTAAATTATATTTCTTTGCAACATTCAAAGATTAAATATACGGTCCTGAAGTCGCCGATGTGATGTCATTCATCCTCAAGGGGTTAAAGAAAATGGATGTGTGACAAAGTATTAAGAATAAAATTTTACATCACTTATATATAAAATATTTATTTTTCTCAAAATGTCTGAATATTGATGAAACACGAGGTGTAGCAACTTTTGAATTATATTTATTTAGATTTAAACAGTGTCCGAATACTTTCATGAGTCACTATAAATAAAACAATAGATAAAGGAACATTATTGTATCCGAATATTAATGGGAGTAACTGAATGAAAACCTGAAAGTTCCATTCTCTCAGGACTCAGCACCTACACGATCAAGAAATCCATAGCAATCACATTCGCGGACTTGACATTACAATTGAGCCGTTTATTTTGAAAGTGGCTTAAGTCCATTTATGCTCGAATCGAGATATTGAAAGGTTTGCGTTGGATTAAATTTAAAAATATGGGTAACAGATAACATAATAAAGAGTTTTTCAATAGAAACATAACATTTTTGTTTTAAAATATCGAACATGAGCTAAAACTTTTTTATGATTTCTCAATGTAAAATAGTCTGTGAAGGTCTACATTTTTATAATATGGTGAAGTTTACAAACGAACAACGGTTGGAAATCGTCAAATGTTACTACGGAAATTCCGAATCGATAGTCGCAGCGTTACGAGCATTAATTCCGATTTTTAGTCGCAATAACCGTCCCACTAGACAAGCTGTACGTGCTATGTTTATGAAATTTGAAAGAACATTTTCACTTGTGGATATTCCTGTGCCAGTTAGGCAACGTACCGGTCGATCTTTAGGAAACATTGAAGCAGTGAGACGTTCAGTTCAAAATGAGACAAATCAATCAATTCCACGCCGTGCACAGGAATTGGGAATTTCTCAAACCACGTTGTGGCGCATTTTAACCAAGGATCTCCATTTACACTCCTACAAAATCAAATTAACACAGGAATTGAAACCTCTTGACCATTTAAAGCGCCGAAACTTTTCCGATTTTGCTTTGCAACAATTTGAAAATGATCGTGAATTTCATCAAAAAATTTTCTTTAGCGATGAAGCTCATTTTTGGATGAATGGCTTTGTTAATAAGAAGAATATCCGTTATTGGTGCGCAACAAACCCACATGTGCTTCATGAGACTGCATTACATTCACAAAAAGTGAATGTAAATGGTGTGCATTTCATGCTGGGGGTGTGATAGGGCCGTATTTTTTTGTCGATGAAAATAACCGCCATGTTACGGTCAATGGAGTTCGCTATCGTGTCGTGTTGGAAGAATATTTTTGGCCAGAATTGGATGGATTTGACATAGGGGATATGTGATTCCAACAAGATGGTGCCACAAGTCACACAGCTGGTTAAACAATTGATTTATTGAAAACGAAATTCGGTAATCACTTCATCTCGACAAATGGTCCTGTCGAATGGCCGCCTCGCTCATGTGATTTGACGCCGTTGGATTTTTTCTTGTGGGGTTACCTTAAGTCGAAGGTGTACGCCAACCATCCAAGGACGTTAGACGGTCTCAAAAACAATATTCAACACGAAATTACCAACATTCCGGCTAATATGTGTGGGAGAGTAGTTGAAAATTTGATACAAAGAATCGAATGCTGCCGTCGTGCCCGTGGAGGGCAATAGAACGACATCGAATTCCACACATAATTCAATAAAAATGTAAAATGTGTACTAAATACAACTCTAATAAATTTCAGCGAGATATTTCAATTATTCTGTGTTTTTTTTTAACTTAAAGTTGTTATGTCCTTATTGAAAAACCCTTTAGAATAATATTTTTGAGTTTCTAAAGGTGTCAAATTTATCATCCCAATTAACATAATTAACATTACTGAAGAAATAATATGTTTTTGATGGCAATGAATGGACTTACACCATTTTCAAAATCAATGAAACGACGTTTTCAATTCTTAAGAAAGCACAAGTCCATAGAAAAAGAAAATTTCCTTTGAAATTAAAATAAATGTATACACTTTTCTCTTATGAAATCAAAAAAATATTCAACTTTCATTCTTTGTTAAATAATTTTTACATTCTTCTCCAGTTTGTGTACGCGGGAGGGATTTAAAATAACTGTCGCGTGCAGGTGGTATATAATGTAATAAATCCATTAAGTCCTTATATTTTAGATTTGTGAGTGGTCTCGGTTTTTTGTATAGTGATGCCAACTGGATATTATTAAAGTTTTTCGGTCTTTCCCGTTACGGTAGTAAATCCAATGTTTTGAATGGTGCATCCTCGTTCATTGTCGTTTCGTAGAATAACTTGAATCGCTTCTCAAAAATCTCATCCAACATACTTTAAACCAATTTACTCTTTCACCGCCAGTATTTTTTAGCCTTTTAAAAATCGCATTTTCTGTGGACAGGCACTGTTTCATTGTTTAAAAAAAAGTCATTGCACGGTGATAATTCAACTGTTACTTTGATAATTAAACATAAAACTGGGATCTCATAAAATTTTATTGCATAATTATTTTCCATATCCATTTGAAACTCTCACAATGGGACTTACGCCAATTTCAAAATAAACTTTTTCATCGCTTCATCAACCAGCAACTTTTCGTGTTACAAAATCTTAACGATTTTAAATATATTAGTAACAAGTTGCCTCAGAATGAAAAGATCTTGTAAAAATGTAACTATTATGGTAGCTCACTCGATTTTTTTTTTATATGGACTTACGCCACTTTCAAAATAAACGGCTCAATTAATGTATTACACCGTCGGAGTGCGGATCATGCTGAATACAGGGTCGTCGAGGGAAATCCGGAAAAGCCATTGCATAAGGAAAATTGGGAATATACTCTTTCGCCAGTTGGTAAAAAAGTTGTGAATGGCGTAAAGGATGAAATTACTCGATGTATCCTCTACAAACTACCACCATCTTCTCGAGCTTTTACCTGAATCTACTGCGGGCCAGCTTCACCTCCTTCTTACCCATTTTCATCATTACCTCCTGCGATGGTGTGCTTTTGAGTAATTTTGGTCTTATATTACTTTGGATCTACCTTCGCCTCGGTTACGTCCCATATTTGATAATCGAGGGGATTGTAGTCGGGCCTACAGAAAGGCCACAAGTTGGAAGATCAGTGATGATAACACTGTTCAACACGATTTTTGACTTTTAATACCCACTATCCGAACCTTGTAGAGCGTGGCTTCCCAAACACGAATCCGAAAACCGAATTGCTGTGTGACATCCAGTTTTCGAAAATCAGGAGGTTTTGTAAAGACGTGCGATTTTGAGCAAAAACCGAGCATTACGCGGAAACTAAAAACGTCAGATAGGTCAATATTGGCTTAAAAGATAGAGGATGGGTTCCTGAACATATCAGTATCGATATTTATAATATTTGATGCTTCTAAATAGTGTTAAATGGCTGTCAAAGTTTAAAAAAATGCCCAAGTACGTGATTTCTACGCAACATTTTTGCATATTTATGAAAAGTTCTTTACCCGACACGAAAACTGACCACGGAATGTGATTCTGTAGACATTTCTGAAGAAGAAACTATCGAGAAAAAGTGTCGAAGCGGTTTTAAAATCGTGTAAATTGAGAAAATATCTGTCGGCGACACGCGCACGGCGGTTTGCCGCCGCTTCGTCCATAGCTCGCTTAGCTCGTCTCGTCAGTGCCGCAGCTACGCGTGATCAACGCCGAAAGAGGCGTCTAATGGGGCACCCATTCTGTGTGAGTAATACTTGATCTTTTTTATAACATTTTACTGTTCTATCTTTTTTTTTATATTCATGTGCATACTAATCTCCGAACTACGAAGTACTATGACGTACTTTTTAATCAATTTCAACGAACAACGGGTAAATACCTCTGTTATAACAGAGGTGTTGGCTCCGGAATATTAGCTTTAAGCTATTTCAGCAAACATCCTTGTACAGGTCTTCATTTTTGCAGTTACCTGCTTCTGTCTGTCAGAAATTCAAAACTTCTTGGCTAGATCGTAAATTTGCCCTTTCTCGTAAGCAAACCACGCAACGATTTCCGCAGGCAACTTTCTGACGCGAAGTGATTCGAGCATTGCCGCTCTTCGATCATATTTTCGGTGCATTGCTGCCAGTTTCCAACTTGTTCATTAATTCACGTCTTAAATCGCGTGTTAGCTTATCAATAATTGCTTTGATTAAATTTTCATTAACTTATTCGTGGCATTGCTCGAAAATATTCCGAATATATCCGAACGGTTACGGATGAGCTTGAAAAAACAGCGCGCTAAATCAACAATTACTTTCCGCTTTTAAAAATATTCTATTCGCTTATCTGTTTTGTTTAAACCTTTATCCTTTGTTGACCGGATACGATGAAATGCGTCGTGCTTGCCAGTTTTTAATCGAATCGTAACAGTTGAGGTACAGTCAGTGTAAAAAATATTTGCACACCCTTTAAATACGAATGACATTTCCAAATGTGGACCAAAAGGTTGAAATATTCTTGAAATGTTAGAAGAATTAGTCTACAAGCTAATATGTAAATAATTTTTATTAAAGATTGATTTCCAGTTAAGGTGACCTCGACTTTATTTTACGGAAAACGCAATTTTGAAGTTTAAAAATAGACAGTCGGAACAAGAACTCTCACATTTCTGGAAAACTCTCGTATTGCGTTGCGGTAATGTAGCAGCCATCTTGTTATCTCGGTAAAGCAATTTAAAATAGTCCCTTTTAGTGTTCCGTAAACATTTTGTTTAATATACATGTCTTCTATATAATTGCCTCCTAAACACTTATGTAAGGATCTTGTGGATGGTCCCCTTATGAGAGTAGTGTAATTCCGGCCTGATCGTGCGTGATCCAAAATAGTGAAGTCATCCACATTCACAAAATTCGTTTATGAAATGTGACAGAAGATTCCGGGTAATAAACCACTATGTATTATAGCAGAGCGTGGTTATTACCACATCTTTATTAAATATATTATTAGATATACGAAGTAGATTCGCTCTTGATGACGGCGTGAAGGAGACTGCCTTCGTTACTCGAAACAAAACAAAACAAAACACAACAAGCACATGTTGATAACATAGAATCCAACGTTTTCTTACAAAATGAATGAAAGGTAACTGGAAACAGAACTCTCACACTTTTGAAATCTCTTGCATCGTGTTGTGATAACATAACAGCCACCTTGTCATTTCGATAAAGTAATCTGTAAACCTTTTGTTAATATACAGTGACTCTTATTAATATTCGGACATCGTGCTATTCAAAAAATTGTTGCTAGTTTCAATCGTTTGCAATTGTAAATTTGAAGTTATTGTTTTATAATATAACAGAACACTCATTGTAGTTTGCAACAACATAAATTTTATTTGTTTGTTGCACATACTTCTCTTAATACCAAACATTGAACTAAATTATGTCGAAATTTATCGTCGCAAAAATATTCGGACGCTCGACAAACTATAACATTTAAACATAAAAATTATTAACATAAGTAATAATTAATATTTCGTTGGATAGCCTTTAGCTTTAATTACGTGTCCCAACCGCTTAGACATATTGTCTGTAACTTTTTGTAAGTTACTTAGCGATATACGTCTACATTCTTCAATTAATCGTTTTTCTAATTCTACCTTCGATTTTATCGATGTTGTTCGAATTTTCTTGTCCAAAAGATCCCATACATTTTCAATGTGATTCAAATCTGGTGACTGTGGTGGCGGACGTAATACTTTTGAGCCATTATATAAAAATGTATTCTTGAACTATTCAGGCTTTATGTTTAGGATCATTATCTTCATAATATTTAAATGTGTCTTCTATATGCATTATGCTCGCACTTTTCTTAAGATTTTGTTTTAAAATATTTAGATACTTAAATTTATCTGAAATTTCTTCTTTAAAAACCAGTTGTCCAACTCCTTTAGATGAAATACACCCCCACACCATAATACTTCCACCATCGTGCTTTATTGTTGGATTTAAATTTATTCGGTTAAGCTCTTGATTTCCTTTACACCATGCTAATTTTCGTCAATCAGTGTTAAACAGATTAAATTTACTTTCATCAGTGAAAATTACATTATTCCACCAAGTTTTTTCCTCATGAACATATTGTTTTGCAAAAGCTAATCTTTTTTTGCGATTCGCCTCGTTTATATACGGCTTCTTACGCGCTACTCTACCATTATATCCATCTGTTTTCAACACCCGACGTATTGTATCTGGATGAACTTTTTTTCCTATCTCTTAAAATAATTCAGCACTTAATGTTGGAGCATTCAAACCAAGGTTTACTTTTAATTTTCTCAAAATAAGACGTTTCTCTCGGTCGTCAAGCTTCTGTGGTCGGCCTTTCCGAGGAATTGATTCAATTCGATTTCCTTCATTATATCTCCGTGTAATATCAACTACGGTATTCTTACTTAATTTTAGAAGATTACCGATTTTCAGATACGTTTTCTCTTTTTCTCTGTAAAAAATTAATCATTGTCGTACGTGAAATGAAGTATTTTTACATTTTCATCCCACACTTCGAATTTCTAACTGATCCTAATGGCTTTCGAATAGTAACTGATATCGTGAAGCGTGTTCTTCATCTTGCCCGACATTATGTTTCTAAACAAACGGCAAAGGTGTGTCATTATTCGCAAGAAATGCGAGAATAATTTATGTGTCCGAATATTTTGTCGACGTAATTTAGTTCACTGTTTGTTATTAAGAATAGTATGTGCAACAAACAAATAAAATTTATGTTATTACAAACTACAATGAATGTTCTATTATATTGTAAAACAAGAACTTCAAATTTACTATTGCAAACGATCGAAACTAGCAACAATTTTTTGAATAGCACAATGTCCGAATATTAATAAGAGTCACTGTAAATAATAATCGGATGGAGCCAAGTCTGATAAATCGTATGCGAAAGTATTTCCCAACTAAATGCCTCGATCTTTTCCTTGACCGGTCATGCTGTGTGCGATGGTGCATTATCATGAAGAAAAATCACTTCATGTTGCCTCTTAATCCTATTTTCCTATTTACTGGATCCTTCACTTGGCTTTCAAACGTATGGAAACGACTTCTCGTGTCACATTTAATTGATCCGCGTGTCGTTGTTGCGTTTGAGCGTCATCTTCATCCAACAATGCTTGCAATTCGCTATCTTCAAACTTTTTCGATGGTCTTGTACGTTCTTCGTTTCTCACGTCAAAATCACCACTTTTGAATTTTTTAAACCACTCGAAACACTGTGATTTACCAAGAATATGCTCACTGTAAGCTTCGACAAGCATTCGATGCATTTCTGCGGCAGTTTTCTTTAAATGGTAACAAAAAATCAAAAATCAATGTTGTCCGCAAATCGTAGCTTCCGGGCATAAAATTCGACATGTTCAACGGTATTAAAAATGATGCTGTTATATGAAACTTGTATGGTTGTGAGTTGAAAATCTCTATGTTCAACGGTATTAAAAATTATGCTGTTCTATGAAACTTGTATGGTTGTGAGTTGAAAATCTTGATCAGATGTCAAAAGAAGAAAATGGCATCAATGACGCGGTTTGACGGTAACTACATTGACAGCCAGCGTCACGTATAGACAAATGCGGGTTCATATTTACAGATTTGGTATACATCTGCTAGCGTGTTTTTCATCACATGTCGCATTCTTTGTAAACATTCTTCGTCAATATTAATATCGTCGAATATTAATAAGAGTCACTGTACATATCTTCTTCATAATTGCCTCGTAAACATTTATATAAAGATCTTGTAGATAAGGTCCTTATGAGACCAGCGTAATTCCAAACCGACAAATATTAAATTATTCTCGCGTTTGTTTCCTCGTACATTTGTCGCGCATTCCTTTGAAATATTGTTCAGCTGACAGTGCAGAGAGACCCGCGCACGCCGCACCTGTCGCGAACGTAACAATAACAGGTACTTCACGGCAGAAAACAATCTGCCCCCGAAATGATCGGTGAACGAAACCGCTGCGTAAAAGTACGAAGATGGAATACTCGCATGATATATTTCCGGAAGTTGGGCAAATGATTAATTAAGGTTTGTACCGGTAAGATCGGAACGACACGCGATTGTGCGCAAGAACGCCAACGTAACGTTGATTGGAATTTAGTGTAGACTAGCAGAGACTGGTAACGCTCCCGTTTCTCCAATTAAGCTGGCCGAATGTAAATCAGACTAGAGGAAATCCCGCAACCTGTCGGCAGGATTCACTCGCGGAAGGAACATGGCACCATGAATTCGTTGCCGAGGAAATTGTTAACCCCAGGAAGATCTTCAAGAGTAAAGTTGAGTCGTGCTTCAACGAGGAATTTCATCGCTACACGTTCGTAGATGTGTTTTCCGCAGTTTTCCGTATTCCCTAAGCCTGATAAAGTGCCGCTTCTCGCATAATGGATGTCCAATTTTCAAGACCTCTGTACAGAGGACAATGTTCCTTGACACACTGCGATTACCCTGGAATTTCCACAGGCGAAAGCTGTCTGTCTGATTGGAAATGTTAGCTTGTCTCTAATAGACCTTCGGATATTACCAGAGCTGAGGTAAAGTAGATTCTTGAAATAAAATAATAGAACTGAATAGTTTTATTATTTCGAGGGATACAATACTTATAAGTAAATAACAAATATATCTTCTTTAATTCTAATAGAATTTTGGCAAAATGAGTATTTCGTTGATATTTAAGATAGAAGTATTTTGTAAATAATATTATCTTCATTCATTTCTATTTCAAATGATAATACGTTAAATATTCAGCTTTAAATGTCCGAGTTTCGTTATTTCATCTGAACAGATAAACAGTTTTCAACACAATTTCCTATATTCTAAACTAAATAGTAGATAGTGTAATGTTGTAGTCAAGTGTAAATAGTAAATAGTGTTACGGTGAATCCTCTATTGACATTTGAATTTGTGCTAAGTATTGCTAATATTTAAATTATTACAGATTCGTGGAGGAAAATTGAACAAAAATTCAACCATACCCATTTTGAAGCTTAGAACGTTCACTTTCAATGGTCCTCCCTACTTTTTCTCTATTTTGCAAATAGAGAATGAGGATGAGGAAGTTGTTTATACCCGAATTTACCATAGATTTGAAGATTAAAGCTTGTCCTTTACTAATAAGCAAAAGATATAATACTCACATTTTCTCAAATCTTCCATATTTAGTTTCTTATAAATTATTCAGATTATATTTTATTTTACATATTAATTTTAATTTTGTTTTTATAGTGTTTCCTAATATTTGACAAATGAATAAACATACTAATAACATTCTCTTCTTAATGTATCAGTATAATATAAATTATAATCCTATCCTGATTGTATCAATTGTTCAGAAACTTATGGACTTGTTTAACCATGCAAGTTCTATGTGGTAGGTTGTTGCGATGAATTTGTTGTGACGATAATTTTTTTGTGGAGATAAATTTTCCTATGAATGCGTTGTGGAGATGAATTAGTTGCGGAGATAAATTCGTTGTGGAGACGCAGTTTTTGTGAAGGTGAATTTGTTATGGAGATGAATTTATTGTAGGAACGAGTCCGAATTTGCTAAAAAGCCATTATTGTCTTGCAACAGCATGCACAAACATCGTAGAGAAAATCTAAAGAGTGATTCCGAAAGCATTGACTTCAAGCTTTAATACAAGCTCAGTTGAACTGTTGTAAGATTTTGTTGTAAGGAATACTCAACACATCCGATTCGATGTTTCTAGCGTTACTAATTTTAAAATAGATGAACACCAATATTGCTAACGCGTGTTTCGATACTGTCAGCTCCTAAGGAACTGCTAAAAACAGAAGAAAAGTGCGCCTATCCATTTTCACGTGACAGTATCACAAAAACCTAGTGGATAATTTTCACCTCAACCTGTACGCTCTCCAGTGAAGATCGATAACCCAGGCCCATTCAAGATTTAATAACTAAGGTTCAGGGTGCATAATTTGGAATTCAGTGCCTATGATCCATGATACCACGTCGACTATCTTAAGATTCTATGATCGATCTTCAGCATCTGCATACTGGAATAAAAAGTTCACAGTACAAGATATTATAACCAAGCATCGGGGTAATGGAACAACGCCTCGAAGAAAGAACAGGATATATACATAAAGTTTTGTCACAATTTGTTTAGGCATTTCAGAGAGGGTAATTAAAACATATTTCTGACAAAACTTAATCAGTACTTGGTGGGATATATGTTCGCATATTTTTAAATTAACAAAAATGCACTTTACGTAAGAAAGTCATGATCAACTCGTTTTTTTAAATGACATCATACGATTATTCCTGGCATCAAGACGAATAAAAAATATCATTCTGGTTTAATATGTTCAAGGGTAATCATAAGATTTGCTATCATAAAATTATCAAGGTCTCCTAAATAATATGGATATAAAAGTGTTCCTATAAGAAATAAATAAATAATTAATATGTAACAAAATATATCTTTGATTGTAAAGTAAGGATGGAAAAAGGTTAAATCACATCTATTATTAGTTTCAATTGGGTTATTGCAGCCAGTTCAGTGTAAAACATATAAGTATATAATTACTAATAATAAAATAATAAATGGGAGAATGAAATGGAATTAATAAAATTGGTGTAATGGTGCATATTGTACTATGACCTTGAAATGAACCTAAACTCGAAAACATTGCGCAAACGTAATTGCACTAAAAATTTTGTTGTACTTTCAACTATTAAAAAAATGTTAGAATACCACTTATTCAATCTGCATAAACAAATTTGGTTGCATTCAATAAATAATATAAATATCAAAGTTCCTGATCGCAGACGTTTCATGTATCCCTTGATATGTTCGTTCGTTATATTACAGATTATGAGTTCTCTCTTATGTTTACTAAATATTGCAAATATTAAAGAGAGAAATGTTTTGGAGTTTTTATTAATTTTCTTTTAGTTATATACGATGTGCTAGGTACGTATTGCACCAGTCGATAATGAGGTTGCTTACAAAGACTTATAGACACTAAACAAAAAATTACAAAAATTATAATTATGAATGCATAATTTATGAAATATTAGAGAAGACAGCAACCGTTGTGTACACATAACTTTTATACAACTGTATCCGTTAAAATTTGCCAAAATGTTCTTACACAATTGATTGGAAAGCTTCTCGGAGTCTTTAAAAAAAACTTGACATAAACAATTGAATGCTCAAGTAAAAGATAATTGTTGTATGCGAAGGTGTCACGTCGGTGATACCTTCTTCTCAGTGTACGGTATCGTCACTGAGCACCTTGGTTCGCGTAATAATTACACGATGGTATTTGGTTGAAGTTTTCTTTATTTTTACTTTGTACAGTGTCGCGATTTCTGTTCTGTTCGTGATGTCTGTATTCGTCTGTTTGCGATTTCTTGTTCGTGTTGTCTCTGAGATCTAGTTTTGTATCTTCGTGTTATCTCTGTGTTCTCTTTTGTATCTGTCGATTCTTGTCGCGTTCTGTCCGTCGTCACCTCGGTTTTGTCGTCATTGGTTGAGGGTAGTTTTTGGTGGAGGAATTTAGCGTTTTTTAATTGGTTGTAGGAATGATGGAAAGAGCGTGCTTGTGGGGGTATATCTGAAGGAGTGGGAAATTGTTGGTGCTTGACGGAGTGTCTCGGAAGGACTAGGAAATGGTGTCGATAAGGGATTAACGTCGTTTATTGCAGGGTTTGTTCACTGGTCTTCACGTGCGTCGCACGTGGGGTCCGTTCGTCGGAGTCAAAATTGTCCGTGTTCGGCGCGGTCGTAAGTCGCGCCTTCTACCTGCCCTTTTATTGTATGTCTTTACAAAATTCTGACTGCGGGGTTAGGCACGGACAACCTTCGGTGTTGCCGTCGCAACAATAATAGTTATGCGTTGACTTGACATTTACGTCGTGTAGAGAACGTGGTTCGGTGAGCCGAAAAGTGAAAAACTGAAGGATGAGAATGATTTAAAGGAATACTCGATCACGTGAAACGTGGGAAACGTCCAATAATCGTAAATTGATTGCCACTTAACAAGCCGCTACAGAACAAAGACGCGAATGCACATACTTCTCTCTGGCGAACGCTTTATCTTATTAGGTTCCGGACTGTCTGTGACAGTCGTGTCTTCAAAGTGATGAATCGCATCTCGGCGCAGTATCTTTTCAAGCGAATTCTTTTCTGTCCGTGTGGATCTATCCCCATAGAACTGTTTAATTAAACAACCGACCTTTTCAGATGTTTGCAAACTTACATCTAACTAAAACGACGAAACATTACACTAACTAGGGAGATTTCTTCATAACACATGTACAGAATACCAAGAAATCATGTGTAAGAAACTAACAAGGGAAACATATTCAGATGCGAAAATCCGATTTTGATGAAACTTATGGGAGCTTACAGCTTTATTGTTTAAACAAAAACCTTTGGTAACATTTTCTTGCGCGACTACATTTTCCATTGAACAAATACAATTTTTTTTTTAAATTCAAATTTTTTCGACTTCTGGCTTCCGAGATATCTCAAAAATACCCCAACTTTGAGGGCTGTTTTCACCTCTTCAAAGTGGATGGTTGCCGATAAAAAAAAACACGTGTCAAATATTTTTCAAAGAACTATAAGCTTCCATAAGTTTCATCAAAATCGGATTTTCGCATCTGAATATGTTCCCGTGTAAGATCTGTTTAATACTTTCCATGCAACGGAACTGTTTAACGCGTTGACTGCCGAGCGAATTCTGTGCAGTCCGGACAAACTTCATTTATTTAATTCGTAGAAGTGATCAGTGTTATTAAAGATAATTGTTAGGTACTGTATAACGAAGCTCTCACCTCATACTACAATCTGGTTAACTTCCACGATAACAACTCGATGTCCAACGCCATTAATTTAATGATTATCATTCTTAAACGACGCAAGGGTGACCGTGGTCACCGGTGACCACCGTGGCAGTCAACGTGTTAATTAAACAAGCGACCGTTTCAGAATATGTCGGTCTAACGGGAATGAGCATAAAAAATTGGACATTCCACTAAAAAAAAAGAAGTAGGCTTCTATATCTTCTCTACGCCTCCCCTTACAAAAATATTATTTACATCATATTTTGCAGTTTTTTAATCCACTTGCATCGTAAGCTTATACAGGATGTCTCAGCATCAATAGTACAACAGAGGAGACGGCGATTTTACATGAAAAAACAACACGAAAATAAAGAAAAGATAGTTTTAGTTCAGATAGTTTCGTTCTCGAGAAAATCAGTTCGAAATATTAAGCGAAAACGAGTAAACTTAACTATTGTTTCGATGGAAAGATCCCAATAGATGTCATGTTTCTTATAAGTAGCCAATATGACGTGTTGTACTACTAATTTCTGACTGCGGATTTAGAGTGGATTTAAATGAAAATAAGACATGTAATTTAGTTACTAACTTGCTTTGTTAAAGCCAAAATTTTTGGAAATGCCATTGTGCTGCATACACGACTGTACTCTTCGAATTAAATTTGTATAAACGCATTCGAATGTATTCTGCACCTTTAACCCCTTACGAACGAAGATTTGTGAAAATATTGGAAATATTTTCTTCAAACTTAAATCTGAAAAACTCTTATATTAAACTTCTGAATAAATATAAAAATATATGTCGACCCTGTGTTACTACAATTATTAAATTATATTTTTCGCAACTTTAAAGATCGATTATACCGACCCGATGTCGTCAATATAACGACATTCATCCTCAAAAGGTTAATTCTTCAAATACTAAAACAATACTCGTTTTTAGTTGAGGAAGGCTTGGTAATATTCACCTCGTACACTTTTGATTTAACACGATTATTGAGAGAAGATGGTTTAACATGAATGCACAGAAACGGAAACAAAGATTTTTTATTTTCAATTTGTGTTTCATATAGAATCACCCTTTCTGCGGTTATATTACCGATGTTGGGACACCCTGCATATGCGTAGATTTTTACTGGCTATTATAACCGAAGCGCAGATATACGTACTGAAACATTTCTATCTACATACAATAAAAAAGATGTTGGCGATATGGGACAATTTTCCACTTTTCTGAATAATGCAAATGTGTTAAACCATACTAAATCTTTCTATATAAAATTTTCTCATTTTATCTGAAATAACCAAGGTATTTAAGCAGACTGAGTTCGTGAGATACACTGTACACGAATATTCTGCTTCTAGGAAATTATGATCGATGAAGAAATTCTAATCACTGTGACCATAATATAAATAGCGATGCAAGGGGTTGGATAATCGAGAGATATGCTTTTGTTAACCCTCTATGGGCCGAATTTTGTTACTTAAATATAAAAATATGTATGCTACGAAAAATCAACAATTACAAATCTATATATGCAGATTTAAAAAAATTTACCAGTTTAAACAATATTATTACAATTTGTAACTTTGTAATAACAACAGCTTACGATGTTTTCACTTCCGTGCACAAAAGCTTCAGCGCGAAATTCCATAAAACAGTTTGCACTTGGCGTTAAACGTAGATGTACGTTGCATTTGGAACATTTTAGTTTTGGAATCCGTTTGTTGGATCACAGTGCAATACATCTGTATTAGTATAGTCAACTATATCACATAATTTTACTGTCCAATAGTTTTCGAAAATGGGTCACATGAGAGCAGGGTCCTACGGGGCAATCAGGGCAATCTTCTTTCCACAGGCGATGACAGCTATTACTCGTCTGGGATACTGATTGCTAAATAATTTTTTGTGGTCCTGAATTTTCCTTACCCGATGATTATTCGGTACTAAATTCATCGTCACTGTCAGTAATACCTATGCCTCGTCAGGTAAATACTACTGGATGATCTTCATCGGACTCAGAATCTAATAAAGAATCTTCGGATCTGTTACCGCTAATGCGTCTAATTCTAATTTCTAATTCTAATTATGTATCTATATTTTGGATATATGATATATAACTAAAAATAGAAGAAAGTACAAACATTATCCCAAGTATACCAAAATTTATCATAATAGCCTGCTGTAACCTGAAAGTCATAAAACTGTATCATATACAAATAGTAACAAAATGATTATTGAAATTGCACACAAATAAGTTGTTATTGATATGCAAACCCAAAGCTATTATGCTATAATTTTGACCATTCTAGTATCTTCTTGTATATTCTAGTACATTCTAGTAAATTTTCGTATATTCTGTTACATTCTAGTGTATTCTTGTATATTCTGGTATATTATGGTATATTATAATGATTTCTAGAATATGCTGGTACATTCTATTATAATCGGGTATATTCTGGTATATTATGATATATTGTGTAACATTCTGGCACCTTCTAGCATATTCTAGTATAATCTTGTATATTCTTGTATATTCTTGTATATTCTTGTATACAGGGTGAATTCGATAAAGCAGGACACCTAAATATCTCCGTTACTTTTCGTAGTACAAAAAAACTTCGTAGAACAAAGTTACACTGTTTGAAGGGCCATATATAACGGTGTAAGGGAAAAAAAAAATTTCAAGGTCATTTTTATGAGATTTCAAGGTTATCGATGTTTTTTTTAAATGGAATGATATATTTTCGTTAACGTAATGTTGTAGCTGACAAAATAACGAATTTATGCATGTAACACAATATGACCTTCAAATGACCTTCAACCCAGAAAAATGGTATAAATAAAATTGAACGTGTAAGATTCATTTGCTTTATTTCTGTTACGCAAAATGTTCAAAAATATTCCCTTGAGCCGCTATACATTCAAATGTATCGCAATACACAACATAATAACAGATTCGGTGTTGACAGAAAGACATTTATGATATACCTTCACCTATACGTTCGTACAGAATCGTGTTTATCAACTACTAATTACTCAGAAGACCTTCTTGCTATCAGATTTCCACAGTTTCTAAGATTTCTCGATCAGTTTATCGATGAACGTTTCACAATGCGTTACTCGAAGGAAGATAAGATTGATATGATTTTCATTTATGGAGAAAGTCGACAGTGTTTAAGAGAAGCCGTGCAGTTGTACAAGGACCGATTTCCTAATCGTAATTGTCCATCAGTTTCCGTTTACTCCAATTTGATAAATAAATTCCGTGAAACTGGTAGTGTCGAAAATAAAAAACGTACAAAGGTGAGGACTGTAAGGAATGAAGCAAACACAATTAATGTTCTGGCAGCAGTGAATACAAACCCTCATGCTAGTACGAGGCAAATCGCACGAGGAAGTGGCATTAGTCAAAAATGTGTAGTGCAAATACTCCAGGAATACAAATTTCACCCCTTTCACCTATCAATTCATCAAGAACTTCATGGTAGAGACTTTGTAAATCGTGTAAACTTTTGCCAGTGGGGATTGAGATAATTGATAAACGATAGAGCATTTTTTAATCAAGTATTATTTACCGATGAAGCTTCGTTTACAAATCACGGGCAAATAAATTTAAAAAACCTGCATTATTGGTCATCTGAAAATCCGCGGTGGTTACGGACAGTCGACAAACAAAGGCCATTGTCCGTCAATGTTTGGTGCGGAATTTTAGATAACCAAATAATTGGGCCTCACTTTATTACCGGGACATTAAATGCAGAAAAATTCATTGCATTTTTACGAGAATCGTTACCAATTCTCCTGGAAAATACACCCTTGAACAATCGTGAAAATATGTGGTATCAACATGACGGATGTCCGGCCCATTCTTCCCGTGTCGTAACACAATTCTTAAATAACAAGTTTCCAAATCGTTGGATTGGACGTAACGAACCCGTATTATGGCCAGCTCGCTCACCAGACCTTACACCCCTTGATTTTTATCTATGGGGAAAACTGAAAGACGATGTTTATAGTGAACCACCAACGACTATAGACGACATGAATGAAAGAATCGTCCAGGCTTATGCGTCGATTTCCTCAGAAATGAATTACACAGCAGTACGTTTTGTAACTTCACGGCTGAATGAATGTATAGCAGCTCAAGGGAATATTTTTGAACATTTTGCGTAACAGAAATACATCAAATGAATCTTACACGTTGAATTTTATTTATACCATTTTTCTGGGTTGAAGGTCATTTGAAGGTCATATTATGTTACATGCATGAATTCGTTATTTTGTCAGCTACAACATTACGTTAACGAAAATATATCATTCCATTTAAGAAAACATCGATAACCTTGAAATTTCATAAAAATGACCTTGAAATTCTTTTTCCCTTACACCGTTATATGTGTCCCTTCAAACAGTGTAACTTTGTCCTACGAAGTTTTTTTGTACAACGAAAAGTAACGGAGATATTTAGGTGTCCTGCTTTATCGAATTCACCCTGTATTATATATAGTATATTCTAGTACATTTTAGTGAAATCTAATATATTCCGGTACATTTGAGTATAATCATAATTATAAATAATGTAAATTGCACAAGATGATTCTACAACCAACTTGCAAGGCATTTACTTTGATATTTCAGGTTGACGGTACTCTCAACCGTTATCAATATTGTTATTTGTTACATCAGAGAGATTATATAATTTGGACGTATACGTTATTTTGTAAAAAATTAAAATCATTTGGTAAAATGTCGATACATTAACATGTGACTTGAAAGTGACACGGCCCCTTAGAGGGTTAAATTCGCGTCTAAAGCCTTGAAATTGCACAAACATTTAGCAACCTCGTGTCGAGCAGAGGACAATACAACAACATAATAACAATAACATTTCATTCTTGACGAGAGGCGCGATGATTGACCGCACACGATAATACTGCACAATCTATGTTACACTTCTTCTTCGTCGATCATTAAATCAGAATATTGGAATGGCAGTGAGTGGGGGCAATCGATTACAAAAGCTTGCAAATAAAGTAACGACATGAAAATTTTACGATCCGTATAAACTATCCGTAAAGTATTGAAAGCTAAGAACCGTTCCAGTTTGTTCAGGCAATATGCCACATACACACTATGAGGGATAAATATCAATGAATTATGAGTTACTCAGACGGCCAGGGATCGATGAAACAACTTTTATTACTTCGTTCGACATTGGTGAAAACAATATCCCGTTGGTTCGTGCGGCTGCTGCCCGGCGTTTCATCTACAAATTTTCGCGCAATAAGATATGCATTTATTGAAGGTTTCTCGCGTATCTCGAGAAGCCACAGGCATTTCCATCGAGAGTCAGAGGGAACCGTTCACTTCCTTGTTTATTTCGCTCGTGAGAAACGTCTACTGATCGGTTGAGAAAAAACCAACATTTTTTTCGGACAGTTTCATACGCAATATTTACGTAAGGCAAATAAAAACGAACAATTGTTGGTAAGGCAACACGCTGCACAAGCCACCAATCAGTGCACAAACGGGAAAATGTCAGCCACGAACTGACAATACGACCAAAGAGCTGCAATGCTCGAATCACTTTGCTCCGGAAATTTGCCCGGGGAAATCAATGGGAAATTCAGAAATTCTGATAAACAGTAGCAGGTAGCTGCACCTCGGGCAACTCGCAGGCATCATTTCAACGGCAAGAGATGTCACAGAGTGTTCGAACACTTGTGGCTGTTCACAGAAAATGATACAAATCTTTTAAATTAAAAAAACGTTCGCAACATAGTCTCTCTACTTTTTCCTTCGTTCCGCAATATTTCAACTTTAACCTAAAAAAAGATCATCGCTCTATCTCATTTCTGTGACAAATTCTTCGATTTTGAAGAATCGTCGCTTGGCCCCACCAACAACGCTCACGGTCACTTCGGACTACGAATGATCGTGGTCGATGGTTACACCAACTGAGAGGTGGTCACCTCGGATCACAAAGGACGCAGAATCGATGACCAGGCCCCCTCGGGCCCTGTGAAATGGTACGGCTAAGAGAGACGGAGAGTACAATCTGCTTTCGACCAAAAATTGGGGAAATGGCCTGTCCTGGAGCGCTGGAGGGGCAATGAGTGCTGATAATACGTGGGAGCAGGGACTCGTCGATTCGGAACGAATAGATTGACATTTTTTTCGAATTTGTGAACTATTCTTCTTTATCCAATGACTTTACGGATTTACCTCGATGACCCTGTAGAAGTTCGATCGTGAGAAACTGGTTCCCGTAGGTTGCGCCGCAGATAAAGATCCAATGGATCTTTCCTCCGGATTGAAAGCGATCCCCAACCTCGGGTTCTCATGCTTCTGATCCCTGTACTCGCTGGATGCTCTCGTTTTTTTTATCCGTCGTCCAGAGGAACCAGGGTGCCGACAAAACAGCCAGCTCCCAATTCACCAAGTTACGAGGCCCGTCAGCGGTGAACCGTAAAAAGATCCTTACCACGACAAAACGATGGGGCAGAAGTTTTTGCGATGCCTCGCACCACCGAAAGGATAGTATCCGAAAAATGCAAGATCTAACGGCTTCAAATTCATACTCAGCTGTGTAAGAGCTTTAAATCCGAGTTACGGCATCTCGGACAAAGTACAAACTTGAGATTTCGGGCGAGAAATTCTAAATCCGAAATCTGAAACTCTAGGACGCGGTGTTGTACATAATTCAACGACCAGAGAGCAAAATTCAGGACAACCGTGGAGAGACTCGAAGACCTCGGAAAGTCTGATGTGTAAAATCCTGGGTGTGCATTATCCTAATATGAAAGATTTAGGTGCGAAACCTGGAAGGAAGATGCTTAGCTTTGTGAAAATATCGTCGTCATATGTAATTGCTTATTACTTTACAGTGCATTTAGCATGTTGCAGCGTAAGGTACTTGGGATTGCAAATATTAACCCTTTAAGCGCTATGAACCCATATATGCGTTCTCCCATAACCATTCGATTTTCGCTATGAACGCATATGTGGGTTCTCACAAAACCATTCGATCTGAGAAGAAGAAATCTATGAACAGATATATGTGACTGGTGCTTGTAAGCCTATATAGACATAAAAAGACAATAAACGTATAAATGTGCTTTTGTACAATCGTTTATCAGTATTGTTCATTAAATTTGTGTGTGCATTCATTGTGCATTAGTTAACGGTATCGCTACCAAAGACTTTTGAAGTTAAGTGCAGCTACTTTCGGGAAATTTGTTCTTTGCGTTTTTGAAACTTAGTTTTTAATTATCCCTAAAATGTCTGAGAGAGCTTGAATACTTTAGTAAAAGTGGTAGTGACATGGACTATGAACATGATATTGAAACGGTTGAAATTAACACATTTTAAAGAAAAAGGATGTGGAATTCGTCTGCGGATTCCGAGGAGCTCTATAAGAAGACCAAGATATTAGCAAACAATTGGCATTTGTTGACCAAATTATTCCTTTACCACCTATTTAATCTTTTGTCTGTATTTGATAAAACTTGCAAAATTATAAAGGCCTTAAGGGTTAAAGGGTTAACTCCTTGCCATACTACGACGATTCAAACTCGTGCCGAAGATTTTAAACACAGTTTACCAAATATAAATGCGATGCCTTTCTTTTTAGACAAAATGCAATGTTATTTTTTTTAACCAATATTTCAGCATTGAAGTAAACGTACAAGAAATATAAAAATTTCTTTTTTCTTCTGTAATATTTTGGGCGACAAAGACGTTGTAGTAATTGTAGTGGCAAAGAAAGTGGTATGGTAAGGAGTTAAGTTCTTAGTTTTGTAAAATATTCCGTATATTGTGTACATAAATGAAAATAAGCTGTCGCATACTATTGCCTACGTTCACCTCATAATTATAATCACCAAATCCTGATCAACTAATTGAAGACTTCATAGTATTGTCATAGTATTCCTTACGATGCAATCAGTGTGCGTATACACTTTTACTCGTCATTGCAGATACATTATATACACACATAATTTAACACGTTAAACGCAAAACTATTTGGCCCAACTTTCATGTCACATTTTACTTCACTTTAAATGGATAAGATATAGGTGTATATAAACAAAAGACTTGCTTACCCCATTTGTGCTTTTCTGTTTCAATGAAATCTATTAACCCTTTGCATTCCAAGCAATTTTAATTTCAAACTCGAGACATTTTTTTGTCCTAGAATAGTTCCATTGCACGTGGTTCATTTCCTTACGTGCATATCAAATTTGTTACCGTTAATCGTACGGCAACACTACAATTGTTACTAACTTCTTAATCCTTTGAGCGCTATGAATCCATATATGGGTTCTCACATAACCATTCGATTTTGACTATGAACCCATATATGCGTTTTCACACAACCATTCGGTTTAGGTTATGAACCCATATGTAGGTTCTCACAAAACCATTCAATCTTGTAAGAAGGAATCTATGAACAGATATATGTGACTGGGGCTTGTAAGCCTATATAGATATAAAAAAGACAATAAGCGATTAAATGTGCTTTTGTGTAATCATTTATCAGTATTGTTCATTAAATTTGTGTGTACATTCATTGTACATTAGTTAACATATCGCTACCAAAGACTTTTGAGGTTATCAATACTGCCACTTTCTGAAAATCTGTTCTTTGCGTATTAAAACTTCATTTTTAATTACCCCTAAAATGTCTAAGAATGAGCTTGAATACTTTAGTAAAAGTGGTAGTGACATGGATTATGAATATGAAATTGAAACAGTTGAAATTAAAACATTCGAAAGAAAAACGATGTGGAATTTGTCTTCGGATTTCAAGGAGCTCTATAAGAAGACCAAGATATTAAAAATAAGCAGTGACACAAGCGGTAAATATCAACACAATACGTTGGATGTTTTTGTAGCTTCGGAAACCGAAGAGTCAGTTCCATTGTATGAGCAAAGGACAAGACGTCTTCGAATATTAGGTCATCTTCTGAAGAGGATGGAGGTCTACAGGAAATTGTTAATTCGACATCTAATGATACGGCAGAAAACTTTTCATGGTCTAAGAAAAATTTTGTACCAAAATTATATAATTTCGGTGAATCTAATTCGGGGATAAGGGTACACTTATCGAAAATATCCACTCCTTTGAGTGTGTTTAAAATATTTTTCCAGGAAAAATTAATTATTGGTATCTGCGAAAAAACATTTAATTTCCATATGAATATTTATGCATAGACGAAAGTTTTTTACTTTATAAAGGAAGATTATTTGTTAAACAATACATTCTGTCAAAAAGGAGTAGATTTGGCATTAAGTCATTCGTTATTTGCGATTGCAAACCGTAACCGAAATAAATGGTTATTAAGGCTTTTGAAGTCACCAGATAATTTATTTCAGTTACAATCAATATACCTTGCAATGAAAATTCGGTCTGCTCAACTTGCGCTCTTTCATAAAAGGTACGCAGCCCACGGTAGGCTTTTTCGTACGGAGTGGGCAGTCCATGGCGCACGCTTAGCGTCGGGCAACTCAGCGCTGAAAGGTTTAAGAATACAAATAAGTCTCCGCCGTTTGAAATCCGATAGCCTAACCAGATTTTAATTGTTCGGTCTCCCAGTTAAGAAGTCTACATTTCATTGGTGCTCACCGATCCGGAACATAAGGAACCGTCACAGTGAAGAAACCTCTACTGTCCGAAAAACACGTCGAAAAAAGACTCGCTTGGGCGAAAGAAAATTTAGACCGCGATTGGGACAACGTAATTTTTTCAGATGAAGCTTCTTTTTGGGCACGTTCTTCCATCGGTCATAGCTGGTTCACCCAGACCAACAGACTCATCCAGCGAAATGTTAAACACCCAGTAAAAGTGCACGTCTGGGGCTGTTTCTCAAAACAGGGATTTGGCAATTTGCACATTTTCACAGACAATTTAAATGCTGCCAGAATGGTCAAAATATACCAGAAGGCTTTATTACCATCTGCCCAAAGATGGTTTATAATGAAAAATGAAGATTGGTTGTTACAAGAGGATAATGATCCAAAACATCGGAGTCACCTTTGTACTACATGGAAACAAGAAAATGACATTGACGTATTGGATTGGCCGGCACATGTAAATCCCATTGAATATGTTTGGGCACTCATGAAGTTCAAGCTCCGGGGGAAACAGATATGGAATGTTAAGCAATTGTCTCGACAGATTCGACTCATACGGAGGTCTTTGACCACAGATTATAGTACAAAATTAGTAGAAAGTATGCATCGGAGATGTCAAGCAATTATAAATAATGGAAGCGACTGGACAACTTATTAGTAATATAGCATCGTGATTTATATCTCGCAGTATATGTGTATTCTTTTTCAATGCCCTATCCCAAACAGTTTTCGGATTTCGCCGTACACGCTCTTATCAAACACACTGTAATTTACCATTCAACCGCATCATTGACGCAATTTTCTTATTTTTGTGCTTGGAAACTACGATTTGCGGACAGCATTGATTCTCTGTTACCATTTGAAGAAAAGTGCTGCGGAATCGTATCTAATGCTTGTCGAAGGTCACAGTGTGCATGGTCTTGGTAAATCACAGTGTTTTGAGTGATTTACAAAATACAAAAGTGATGACTTTAACGCGAGAAACGAAGTACGTGGAAGACCATCGAAAAGGTTTGAAGACAGCGAATTGCAAGCATCGTTGGATGAGGATGACTCTCAAACGCAACAATTCGCGGATCAATTAAATGTGACACGAGGAACAGTGTAGGAAAAGCTATAGGAAAGATCCAGAAGGTAGGAAAATGGGCTCCAAATGAACTGAATGAAGATAGTAGGAAAACCGAAAAACCACTTACGAAATGCTGCTCGCTAGATACAAAGGAAAGTCATTGCCCATCGAATTATGACTGGCGATAAGAACTGGATATATTTCGAGAATCCCAAGCATAAAAGATTATAGGTAACTCAATCCGAACCATCGACATCGACGGCAAGGCCAAATTACTATGGACAGAAGACAATGGTCTGTGTTTGGTAGGATCCAAAGGGTGTGATCTATTATGAGCTGCTAAAATCTGGTGAAACTAAATAAATTGCCACAGTTATAAACTCGATCTTTTAGATCAGATATTTTAAAATGAAGTATTAGTTAACTTTGGAAATGACGATCTCAAGTAGTAGCAAACTATTAAGTAGTATACTAATCTATTCGAGCCAATGCTTGCGGTAACAGCAAGTCGGTTATTATTCCTATATTACTTGAATTCCGTAATTTTGTTATAACTTTTCAATAAAGATCTATGCGATCTATGTTTTGCATAACATGTTTTTCTTATTTAGCGCCATAGCATATACTGACAAAGTTTGAACCTTAAACCCTGAGACGCCCTGTATAGTAGACCAGTTGTAGCGTCTCTCATTGCCCAGCAATAATAGAGAACGGATGAGTTCACTTTCCCAAATAGGGATAAAATGACAACAGTTAATGTTGATTAAAAACAAAGATCTTTACTAAATTCTTCACTTGAAGAATTGACAACAATACGGTAAATTGAATGTTAGGACCAAGCACAAAATGTATAAGACTAAAAGGTAAAAAGACGAGAGACGAAATATTAAGTACGACAATCACGAAATGTAAAGACTGCGTAAGAAATGTAAAAAGTCTGGCAACTGTGAAAAAAGAAACGGATTAGCCGTGTAACAAAGTAAAAAGATTATCCGCGAGCGTCGCAATGTTTGCATAGTTATAGTAACGCTCATCGATGGGGCGGAAACCTCATACACGAATGAAGGCGAATGAAAAGATTTGGCAATTTTCATTCGTTATTAGGGTAACGCACAACCTGCACTGGTGGGGTGACAGCAGATCCAAAAAGTCCTAAAAGTAGTCGCTCGCTTAGCGTTTGTAGCAATGTCACAGCTGAATATTTATGACACGTCTATTACTATTGAGCGAGGAGCCAGAAACCGTCAAATGATACGATTCTCGCGGAAAAAGCGCGCGCGCGTTAAACGATTAGCATTCACGTTTTTTTGTTTAATAAATATATCCACTGTAGCGGTATGCGATTCACATAGCAAGATGTTAGAGTCGCAGCGGTCACGAAGTTGTCTTTCAGTCACAAATATTTCTCACTTTTTCCGTTACATCCTGGCTCTATTGTTCAACGTTTTCCACAGGCCCGGTCAGTCCTGGGTCCGCATTTGGCGACCAGGTTTCACACAGACCTGATCCTTTCCATATTTCCTCTTTCCGCTACTTTCTATTTTTATGACACACCCTGCTACGAAATTTCTCCTCAATTTTCCACTTCTGACTTTCCATTTCTCCCACTATTCCGTTTCGCATCTATCCTTCATTTTCGTTTCTTTCTAAGGGAATTTTTAAGGAGCTACTTCCGCGTCCATCAGACAGTCAAGACCTTTCGCTAGTCGGCCCCGCACACTAGTCAAATAAATTTGAGTTGAGGAGGAAACCTGTACGTAGACTTTGTCATTTTACGCATCACCCTTTCCTCCTCATCCACAAACACAAGTCACTTAGAGGGTTAATGAGGCAGAATAAAATTCCCCGATAAGAGATAAGCGCGTAAACGCAATTGACCGTCTCAGTTCGCATCAATATAAATAGACAGGATTATTAGGTGAAGTCTGAGGGAACAGTAAAGCAACAGGAAAGTGAACGGGGGAGGAAACAAGCGCAAACCCTAATGTCGCAAGGCGCTTATTGTCGAAGTAGGTTCACTAATATTCGCGGTATTAGACGTCAGAGAGTTCCGGGGAGAAAACCAATGGGTACGGAGCTTTTAGAGTAGCCTTATCGCGAATAGTTTGAAACGATAGCAGTTCCATTAAGTAGACGTTCTCCCGCGGCCCTCCTCTGCGCTTTACAGGCGCTGCTTTCGCTCGCGTACAAACTACACACACACACACACACACACACACACAAAATTTCTCCGAGATGCATCCATCGTGCAATATGAGCTGCTCGGTCTCCCGTTCGCGAATGCACAATTTCTGAACCGCTATCTGAGACTGAGCAGTGCCGTCGAAACGTAAAACACAGTCGACGATGGAACAAAATGTCTCCGCGGAAATTACGCCGCGTTAGAAACTTATCTCGACCGGCGGAATCACCGGCGAAACTGTTTTTCCAACTCATTCTTCAAAGTACAGAAGAAACTCGTCTGCGCGAACAAACTCTCGAGACTGCACCGGCGGATTAACCGCGCGTCGTTTACGAGCTTACATCGAGGCCAAAACACGTATTTACGGGATTCAGAAGTCTGTGACTTTCGGTATCGACTTTGCAAATACAGGTTCAGCGAACAACGTCTACATCGCGCGATGAAACTGTAAGACGCATTAGCAAATTAATAAAAAGTTGTTTTTCTTCCTTCATTTCTAATGTCATTGCATGCTTTTAATAGCAACACTTTACTCCTACACTTAGAACACAGTGTACTTCTACGCCTTCCGTAGACCTACTGCACGAAAAACTTCGATAATAAGTGAGAATACGTTCTTGTAACTGCGACGAAATTAGTATAGGAAATGTGGCAGTTTTTTGAAAGAATTGAATCATAAATTTTAGTTCACCGTATATTGAGGTATATCTTTTACGTATATCTTCTATTTTATAAAAGTTACGTTAACTCTTCGTGACCCCAATGAAAATAGGTAATACGTCAATGGACCGAATAGCCTGTAGACTAACGCTATTGATAGAGAGAACGTCTTCTTCGATGCAATAATTATAAATTATTGATTTAACTTTTATTCGAGAACTATGTGCGATATTTAACACAGCGAGTCAACTGACCCTTTTCAGATTTTTTATTTTACAATTATTGAAGTTACAAAATTTCCTCCATAGAAATCGATTAAATAGATGTCTTTGTCCAGTTATACCTTGCAATGAAACTCATAAATAATCTAAATAAATTGAATATTGGTATGTTTATAAGACAATATACAATTTTAATGCTCGGTAGGTCTAACATTAACAGCGTGTCATCCACCTTTGTTTTTTTTCGACCTCCGGCATCCCTTTTAGGAACGATTTGTATACAATTTTTATTGCTTCTCACTTCATAGATTTTCACCTTTTTTCACACATGTTTTCAAATTCACGATTGCACTAACACGTTAAACACTACAGTAGTCCCTGGGACAAATGGTATCAAATTTACTAATTAATGTTATATATAATTTATAAAATATTAAAAAATATTCTTAACTATATTAACCCTTAGCATTCCAATGGCTCCTCTGAGGCGTCACTAAAAATTGTCAGACTATTATTCAAAATAATTTGTACCTTACAAATGTTTGTAATTAACCCTTTGAGCGCTGAGTTGTCCGACGTCAAGCGTGCGCCATGGACTGCCCACTCCGTACGAAAAAGCCTACTGTGGGCTGCGTACCTTTTACGAAAGAGCGCAAGTTGAGCAGACTGAATTTTCATTGCAAGGTATATTGATTGGAACTGAACTAAATTATGTGGTGACCTCAAAAGCCATAATAACCACTTATTTCGGTTACGGTTTTGCAATCGCAAATAACGAATAACTTAATGCCAAATCTACTCCTTTTTGACGGAATGTATTGTTTAACAAATAATCTTCCGTTATAAAGTAAAAAACTTTCGTCTATGCATAAATATTCATATGGATAAAATGATTTAGAAAATGAGTTTCTAAGTTCAGTAACCACCGATCTTATTTTTATCAACGGATCGTGCGAGCTCATATTATTGTTATCATTAAAATGCAACATTTCTAGCAATGATTCATATCTAACTGTGCTCATTAGTTTTGAAAAAATGTCAGTTTTTATAACTTTATCGGTAGACCAATATTCTCTTATAGATGTTTTTTTCATTCTGAACATTAGCATAGTAATAGCAATAAATAAATATATTTTCGAAGGTGAAGTATCTGTCCAGGTATTTACGCGTGAATGAACTGCATGTATTTTAGTTTGCGCTAGATTTTTATGGAAATTAAATGTTTTTTCGCAGATACCAATAATTAATTTTTCC
>CM052098.1:21508164-21556127 GCA_028453745.1 Agapostemon virescens
CGAAGAGTGCACTCACGATCAGCTAAAAATGCAATGAGAATCGCAAGTGAACAACGAGAACGCTTTTCAAGATCGCGATATTGAGTTCCTTTGTCAGTCACAGTACTTCGAGCATCGTTAAAGATTCTTTCTGCTTTGGGGATTCGTGATAGTCCGTAGAACCGTCGTCCGAAACTCGAAGAGTGCACCCACGATTAGCAAAACTTCAATGACGACCGAACCGAACAACGCGAGCACTCTTCAAGACCGTGATATCGAGTTCCTTTATACGTCAGATTAAAGTATGATTGAAGACCCTGTACATTAAGCAGATACGCGATAATCTGTAGCACTGTCGTCCAAAAATCGAAGAATTCTAATCAGAGTCAAAATTTCCGACGATATCGTTTTCTCTCTTCCGAATGAAGATCATAAGGGGTCTTCAAGATTGTAGTGGTTCAACGGTTTCCAAGTGAGTCCTATTCACCCAGTGCATCCGGAGATTCGTTTGCTCCAATCGTTCTCAGAGTTGCACATTTATTCTCATTTATTGAATAAGACTAAGTCCAAATATTCGAATCAACTCGATGACTAAATATTTCGGTAGAACGGGCACTCGCTAGACAGTGAATCTGAAACACATAATTATGATTTCGTTTATACAAGGTGATTCTCCTAAAAGGCAGCCATCTAAACGAGCCGTTCACAGGTTATAATAAATAACGAGTTTTGTTCGATGTCATTATCCCAAGCACACGGTTAAGATGTTTGCAACCAGCTAATTTTCAGTGAAAATATTTCAATAAAAATCTGCACAATTCTAATATTCAATAAAAGTCACGGCTTCCTCTTGTACAGTATAAAAAATAGACTTTGTAACAGAAACGTTATAAATTCTCTAAATATTATGCTATACGTTATTTTACATAACGACATATACAAACTTAATTTTACTTTCAACATTATGATCATCGCTTTGTGTCAATAATAAACAGTAAATCTTGAAACATGAATAATTATTCGAATTATGTGTAATAACGTAGCATACACGTTGATGCTTCTGATTAAGAATTAATATACGCTATTTGAGATTGATTCATTTATCAATTTAAATTAGATAGATTTTTAAAAGATGACATCGCAACTTAATAAAATTTGTTGCTATAAATATTATAATTCTTACGCTAACAAACCTTATTTATTTTAATACTTTTAATACTTGCACATCCACTTCGGACTTTTCCCCGAAGATATTTTCTACATCGAGGAAACCGGGAAAAGTCGGTCTGTATCTCCATCTTGAAAGACAAAGAACTAGGAAATATACATATATTCTTATCACACTACATTTTGGATTTCACTGTTAATCCTGTTCAGTTCTATTACCGATCCACCCGACATCCATTCTACAAATACAAATTAAATAAATACAAATAAATTTAAATGAATAGAAAATATGTTGCTTAAGAGAAAGTAATTTCAGAAGATATATGTTAGTAATTTAAAAAACTAATTTGACCATCGACTTAATCATATATAGTTTTCTAATAATACCTTACGATCAATATAACAAATTAAAGAAAAATGTTTAAACAACGCACAAAAACGTATTTGGAACGTAATATTGAAATGTTCGTTACTGTCGTCATAGAAAAATTTAATTATTTCCGTAAGTATTAACCCACGGTAAATATTGGTCCCACGGTATCACTTGAATGTTTATTCAATTAGAATGACATGTAGAACCAATTCATGTAACAAAATTGTTGAGTTTCATATAAAAAGAAATGAATATTTAAAAATACACAATGCAACGGTAAAGCTTTGTAAAAAAATGGAGAATTTTCCTCGATCGGTTCCCACGGACTAGTAGAATAGAATTGTAGTTTGACTCAGTTGTTAGACATCCTTAGAGCATATACGGAATATTCGTTCCCTGTTATGGAACATTAATTTCATTAGATTCTTAATGTCATACGTATTGTTTCGCCGATGATCTGACTCTTATAACAATAGTATGCTTGTTCTCCATGCACAAAATATTTAGAATTAAATTGAATTAGAGATTGAGGACATTTAATGATAGATTGAACTTCATAAAAAACATCAAATGAGAATTAATACTAAATAATCCTCTATGACTTTAAGAGCACTTTTGCAAATCGGTGCGTTTTTAGATTATGGTTCTGCGTAAATTTTCTTTAATAGACGCTTGTTCTTGCCTGTTAATATAATGCACTGCAATTTCTTACTTTGTATATATGATGTATTAAGATTATTGTTATTTAATACTGTTAATTTCATAGTTATTTTAATTCATATTACTCCAGGAGATAATAGTAACTTCGTAACTTTATATTGTACAATCGCAAAGATATATAAACTATAAAATTATTCAAAGTTTGTGCGTTTAGTTTGAAGTACAACACTTTTACTTTATAATATGACTATGTGACAAATTAATAAAATTACAAAATACTTAATAAATTGCAATATCATAGTATGACTAAAATTTTGTGGTACTTATAAAAAAATTCCAAATCGTTAAAAGTAAATCTCTAATTAAGCTTAATAATTATGATATTATAAATTTTATGCAAAGCAAATATATCACAATTTGTATGAAAATAATGATGACGGTGTCGATGAAACGACCATCTATTTTACTAAATAATCCGCGTTCAATTTGCGTAACTGAATTATTTATACTGCATTGTTTGAGAAATGTGAAGCAGTACTCGTTTAATATTATCATTCATTAAAAACGCACATATCAATAGTGAATAAAAAAACTTAATTTCCTAAATATTATGAAAAAACCACATAAAAGTTTGCCGTATGACAAAGATTATCGGCTTTAATTAAACTTGAATTTTAAAAACCTTAACGAAAATAAACATTTAGGTACAGTAGATCCAAAAAGATTTCAACCAAACATTTCAGATTCTCGAGAAATTGTTCATGTTTGAACAATAGTAATTTTGTTAACAAAAATAGTACAGTAATTAATTTATTTTAATATTTTAGAATTTATTTTAAGCTTCAAGACACTACTTTCGCAAGCCATCACTAATTTTTTCTTGGATATTTGTGTATTGTTTAGCAAATAAAAAATTAAGGACATGTTTTTAATCGAAAATAATAAAAATTAGATGGCCTATAAAAAAAGCAACAATAAAATTGCTTTAATATAATTACGGTTTTCAAGTGTATATCTTCTCCTTTACAACAATCGCTTAATATTTAATCTACGATTTTTTTTTAATCATTTAAAGAATAAATGATCTGTGTACCTTACAAATATTATTGTAAAGATGGCAATATGTACACCTTTCGTTCAAAGTTTAATGAACAGTCTAGAAGAAATCATAGATCAAGTTTTAAACATTTATTGTAAATGAGAAGCTTCAATCATTAATTTTTCAATATTGTTAAAAATGTTTCAGATACAATGACAAAAATTATGATTGAACTGAGAAAGTAGAATCTCCAAGCTGTAAAATTAGTCTAAACTTATGGTAATATTGCTTTTTATCGAAATAGTCACAGTTTATGGGTCAAAAGTTCTTTGAGAATGGTAAAATATTTTTAGATTCACTGCAAACAAAACACACTGTAATAAAAGTGTTTTTATGAAAGTGTTTTTTAAAAGTAGTTTTACTATGATTACGTTTATTTAAAAAATACACCTAGTGTTGGGAATATTATATCTTTTATCATTCTATCAGTGTGTACATATTCGTGTCTACACTCTATTCCCATGAATCTGGGTTTTGTTCTTCTGTTATTGTTATTTTCATAACTACATGCGTTTTGAAAGTTTATAGCGTTATAATAAAGTGTGCTTTTTAGTGTAAGTATGCTGACTTGACAAAATTCAAATACCTAATTCCTAAAAGGATGATCATTTACTTACAAGTATAGGTAATACAAAATATTTTTTCAAGTTAAAAATATTAACATTTCACGATAATATAGTTAAAATAAGAAGAAGGGTTATTGAATAAATTACGGTGCTTTTACAAACGCTTTCGCCTCGTCTATATGTATATGTGTGCCTCTGATTAATATGCATATTATTTTCTTTAAAATAAATTTTGTCCCCAATTTTTTATTCTAAAGGTAGAAATGCGCAGACGCAAAGTATTCTCTAAAATACAAGTATACTGCTTGGTGTGAGCTATTTGGAAATAAAAATAGAGTTACGTTTGACAAAACCAGGTCAATAATATGGCGCACTAATACGGACAAGACATAAAATCTCACAGTATTACTGGAATTAGTTGATTAAAAAAAAAAAACGCTTCAAAACCGTCTATTTCATAGTATTTTCTTAAAAAAAATTAAATAGTTTTACGTGTTGGATGAACAACTACCTATCTTATATTTAAGCAGTGAGTAAGATGTTTTCGACTGAGTCACACGACAGTCAGCCCTATCGCTAATTATACTTCCTCTTCCTTTAAGGGACTACTACATAAGCCTAACAGTTTCCCAAAATTCATCAGATACATATCGATTTCCACCACGTTACTATTAACACGGGAAAATATTCAGATGCGAAAATCCGATTTTCATGAAACTTATGGGAGCTTATAGTTCTTTAAAAAATATTTGATACGTGTTTTTTTATCGACAACCATCCACTTTGAAGGGTTGAAAACAGCCCTCAAAGTTGAGGTATTTTTGAGATATCTCGGAAACCAGAGGTCGAAAAAATTTGAATTTTTTTTAAATTGTGTATTTTTCAATGAGAAATGTAGTCACGCAAGAAAATTTTAACAAAAGTTTTTTGTTTAAACAATAAAGCTATAAGCTCCCATAAGTTTCATAAAAATCGGATTTTCGCATCTGAATATGTTCCCTCGTAAGTCCGTTTCGCGTTTCCGACTAAAACAGTTGTCAGTCTTTCGACGAGTCATATTCTACCACGCTTCGATCTTTGCTTCGACCGAAGTTAGATCGAGGAGTGTTTTATTAATAAACTAGTGTTTTAATTTACTCGCAACGTTTACTAACCCTCGCCCGGTATACGACATACGATATAATGTATACTATATATAATGTAAATTATTTTAATTATCCATTTATTTAGCTCTGATAAATAGACGTTCTTGATGAAATAGAGGTCTTTCGACAAGGTATTTAAATATTTCATAATTTGTCATAGTTTCCGCAACATATTCGTAGTCACAAATAAAAAATTACTATTCTTTGAATTATTATTTTTACAGTGAAACAATAACATATGCTCTTTCTTGGGAAATGGGATTTGACATACACTCTCCGTTATAACTTTTATCAAACTAACTTCATTAACCCTTTGCACTCAAGTGGCAACTCCGAGACGCCACGAAAAATTGACACACTATTATTTAAAATAATTTGAACATTGCTGTCTTTATATTTAAGAAATTAATAAAAATTTAACGTTTGTAAGACGAGTACCGGTAAAAAAACCCATACACATAAGGTAAAATAATTGAGGTAGAATGAAAATATCCTAAGTCAGAAAAAATGCTCTGGTTTTCTAGTTAGAACAGCTTCAAATGCAAAGGGTTAACACTAGAACCGCCAAACCAGTCATTTTGACTGGTCCACAGTTTCTTCTTTCGTAATTATTTAAGTAATAAAAATGTTACCATCAGAAATTTTCGAATGTACTGTAATGACGTACATGTGACAATAAGAGTTGTATGATTTACCCTTCGGTAGTTCTAGTGTTAATATGGAAGATGTGATAAGACTAAACTAGAACTGATCTCGCCATATAGATGAAGGTTAAGTTCCAACCCCTTATACTTATCGGCTGTAACCTAAACATCCGTTCTAAGAATCGTAGCATCACCCGATATGATTCTTCTATACGCTTATTAATACATCGAGCGAGATTAATATTTTGCTTTTAAATAAGCAGGAACTGTCAACACTGTAGAAACTCATTCGTATGTTTATAACGCTATAATAAAGTTTACTTTTTAGTGTGATTACGCAGACTTGATAAAATTCCAATACCTAATTCCTAAACACATGATAACGTACTTACAAATGTAGATAATAAAGTTGATGAATGATTGTTATAATTAGTATGAGGAACTGACACCTTTTCAGTGCTTCGCAAAGTAATCTACTTTTAAATTAGGTTTCCTCGTTGACCGGTTCTAAAAATTTTGTAAAGCGTTCAAAAGTGTTATGTGTGGAAGAACTCTAGCTGGCCTGCATCCACAGAAGGAGCTTCTGTTTATGGTCCCACAGGATTTACTGCCTCTCCATATATTTCGTTGCTATACTGTCAGTGTGTGGATTCCCTATTGGCCTCGGTAACAGCCTGCAATCGTTGCGGCAATAATGAAATTCAATTTCCTAAAAAACCGTGAGTAATTTCGTTTCACTGGATACTAGAAACAGATTTTCGACCATCTTTCCTCCCCACTATAAAGCGATTTATTGAATTGTTGCATCTGAAATGTTTGATTTTTGATAATAATATTCAATAAGCACCGCTAATTTTTAAATAAACATTGTCGATCAATACAAGCACCAATTTAATCAACATAATTAATAATATTGAATAAGTTATTATCGTATATTGTACGAATGAGTTTCTAGAGTGTTCAAAGTATTATTTAATAATATTAAATAAGCATTACTTGTTTTTAAATAAACATTATCAATCGATGCGAACAGAGCTGTAATCAACATTTTAATAACAAATTACAAATCTCTTAATTGTGGTTGAAAGTGAATTTTTTGATGGATTATTTTCATCATCTATTAAACTGTCGTCTACATTTTGAAATTGTTTCGTAGAATCGACAAATAGTATGTCCACCATCATATTTTGACAAAAATTACATGATTCTATGGTCAATATGTTTACCTTTTTACGCGTGTAAAAAGAATATACATATAACAGTCACATTAATTCATACTGAAGAAGATCGGATTTAAAATGAAAATGAAATATCTAAATAAAAATTGAAAAAAACCTTACAAATCAATTTTATATTTAAAAACCGTGTAGATATAATTTACATCCTGAAATCAGACGTTTCATATACACCAACTTCATAAGTAACGCAATTTTTGTAAGGAAGTTATATTGTTAGTGCAACTACGTTAAAGTTTATCTAATTTTCAAAAGAAACGATAAGGAAGCTAAAAACTTTAAATCCTTCCTTTGTTCCAAGATTTGTGATTAAAAAAGAATTAATAACCGTTTATTTTGAAAGTGGTGTAAGTCCTTTTTTTAAAAAAATGAGCTATGGCGTAATTTATGCTTAATGTAGTGTAAACTTTTCGTTTATAACTAGTTAGTATTTAATATCTTAAAAAATGCCTATGCTTTGTTCAATTTAAATTGGCCGGTAAAAGAAATTGCGTAACCATTGATTATGAAAGTGGTGTAAGTCCAATTTCCATAGACAGAAAAAATGGCAATACGGAAAATGAATTTCCTGTACACACCACAGGATTATTATGACGTTATAAACCAATTGTAGACAATATAATAAATTTATTTTACAGGAAATGAAACGAGAGAATTTCGTTTCAACAAAAAATCTACAAAACGCAATTAAAAAACAGATAAGAAGAAACACTAATGGAAAAAAAGTAAATTGGTTACAAATATGTTGGATGAGATTTTGCAGAAGTGCACCGTATACTATTTTATATAAAACATCAATGGAGGACACAGTTATTTAAGACTCTAAATTTATCACCTATATGTCGGGGAAGACCGCCAAAATTTGAAAAAATCGCCCTGGCGCATTTGTATCACGATGCCAGGCCTATTACATACGAAAAACATAAGGATATGCAGCAGCTATTACCTTATATACCTCCTGTGCATCATGAATATTTCAAAACACTGCCACATGAAGAACATAAATAATTAATAATACCAATATATTATGTTAAGTTTAACAATATATAAATATAATTAACGTTCAAAATAAAAAATACTAATTCTATTTTATTTCTTGTTATTATTTATAAACAAAATTGCATTAATATGAAATATATTTTAAGTGATATTTGTTATTTCAAAATTGAAATTAAATGATATTTACAATTGACTAATTATGAAAGTGATGTAAGTCCATTTGCAGCCTGAAAATATATATTATTTCAGTTAAATTCGCCTAAAAGAAATTTATATAATCAAATTACATATTGATAAATTAGTACAAACATTCCCAGACTTCACATAATTAACCTATATTTTTTAATTGTCAGATCTGCTAACATTTAATTTTCTCGAAACAGAAGAAAATGGACTTGCACCACTTTCAAAATAAACGGTCCATATATAAGCGCATATAAATTTTGCGACACTGTACACGTTGAGCACCCGGTATATTCCTACAATCCAGCGCATTGGAAATCCCCAGCAATGAACCACCCCTACGCCCAACACCTTGCGACCAGGTGCAACGGCCAAACCGAACGTTTACCTTCGATCGCGCCGTTTGACCAAACCATCATCGACTCTGATTGGTGCGCTTGTATGAATCATTTTCTGTATAAATACTGCACACTTTTCACGCTCGTTTGTAAATCCGTATTATTTTCGTAAGAAAACCCAGTACGTCGAATTATTAAAATCAGTTCTACGTACTAACAAGTCGTGTGTCTTTATAATATTATTTGCACCACCCCTAAATATCGAGCCTTGTCAAATTGAGCGCTCGAAACGCAATAATAAATATAAAACGTTCTTACAAAACGATTTACTATTCGTGCGCTTGAAACAAATACCTATTTTATTAAATGGATAATCTCAATGATACGTAAATTACTGCCACGAAATATGTGTTTTATGAGAAACTACATTGAAGCTGTAAAATAACAATTTTCTATTTTAAAAACGTTCTTGTTAAAAAATAGCAAAATTAATATACATTTTAGATGTAAAAATACACACTGGGACTTCAATCGTTGAAGCGTTATTCAATTTCAACGAACATGTCAACATAAGAGATATTGAGGATTTTGACATAAGTGTTAACCCTTTGCACTCGAACGGTGATTCTCAGGCACCACTAAAAATAACTGCTGCACTGTTTAAAACAATCTTTACATCGCTATGCTCGCGTCAAAGAAAGTCGTAAAACTTTAATCGTTGCAAGGACGAGTAATAGTAAACAAATTTCGTATGCGTAAGATGAAATATATTGTATAGAATGAAAATATTCTAGGTCAGAAAAAATGTCTTGGGGTTGGAGTTAAAACAGCTTCGAGTGAAAACGGTTAATAACTTGCTATATCTAAAAGGTATTTAATAACTTCGAATCAGTAATAGTCTCAAAGGAAGCTACACGTTACTTGCCATATTTATAAAATGTTTAATTATATACATTAAATAACAATTTCAAAAGGAGCTATTACATTCTATAATATTATATTACTTAAGCTTGCTTATTGCCTTCCGAATAAAATCGCTATTAAGTTTAAAAGCTATTCGTGTATATGTATATTAACGACCACAACAAAATTTTAAACAAAAAATTTCAATCTTACTAATGTTCTAAAAAATAAGTTTTAAATACGATATTGTTATTCTACCATTTCATTAAAAATGTGATGAATTATAATATCTTGATTTAGAATTCTATACTCAGAACTTTTTATCGTTTAGCTTTATGCTTTAAACTCTAACTTTTAACTGGTGCACTCATTTTTTACTCATACTCACTGCATAAAACCATTCTTTCCCTTTCTATCCACACCTCATATCTCATTTTTATTCTTAGAAAACCTTCCATCAGACTGTTTCATAACCAGTATCAGTTTTATTAATTATCCGTAGCTTCAAAATATCTAAATTCTTGTTCTTTAACTCATAATTTTCTCATAATCTTAAAAAAGTATATATGTAATACAAGTAATTCTTCATACTCAATCACTTTGCACTATCTAGAAGACAGTTCACTTGCAAAAATAAATTTTAACAAGTTTATTGTCACTCATGGAAAATCCAGATGATTATAATTAACACTAGAACTACCGAACAATAAATCCAACGATATACATTGCTTTGTAATAATAACGAGACTACATCTATTACAACTTCATACAATATTTATTGCAATATTTTAATGTACACGTCATTAAAGAAGTACATTCGAAAATTTCTGATGAAAACATTTTTATACAATGTATTTTTTATTTATACTTATTTTTATAAGTACGAAAGAAAAAACTAGGGAAAAGTCAAAATGACTGGTTTGGTAGTTTTAGTGTTAAATAAAAATTACTTATAGTGAAAAATGTTATAATTATTTTATTATTATTAATTGATTATTATTAATTATATATGTATTATTATAATTATATCTCATTTTATGATTGAATTTAGCTTACAATTTTTTACACCTAGACAGTTTTATTACCAAATATTCAGTTTCAACTGTTTTGCACATATCTGGCACCACTAAAAATTACTATACCCTAATTTAAAAAAAGTTTCACATTAATATATAATTTTCTTAATATTATTTATTTATACGAATGGCATTAATATCGGGGGTCATAAGCCGTTACATCAGTTCACATGAAAATAAGTACATTAGTATTAACGTAGAAATATCATTGTACGGTTCCGAAAGGATACATGCCGCGGTCCCCATAGAACATCGTATTTTTATGTTTATGGCGTACGACCATATTGTCTCCAGATCTCGTTGGACACAAGTCAACTATCGGTTAATATACGTTAAATACCGGAACCTGTTAAGGAAAATCAAGTTTCACTATGTAATTTAAAGTTCGCGCCTAGCGCCATGTATGAAACATTTGTGAATCGAATGTCTTTTGTTATTATCGATTTGTACGTTTCTTCTTAATTCTTCTGTTTGTCGCCATTCATTAAACACGCATTAAAATCACGCTCCAGATTAGATTTATTATTCAGCGTTCCGAGCTGCTCAGTTTCTACAGAACCTCTAGAATTTGCTAGAACCACTGATCCACCAAAACAAGTCGCCCAATGTTAAATCGACCGGCGACAAGTGCGGGATAAAATCTAGTCGAAATAAATTCGTTGTTATTTTAAAACCAACCTGTTTCCCTTTTTTATCCTCGGCACGAACTAAAAACAATCATAGTTGGTTAAATTTTATTTGTATTTAATTAATTGATAGAAATCAATTGATAAAAGTTCATTGATGAAAACGACTTTCATTAATTTCTTGTAAAATATTTTAGTTTTGTTAAAATTTATGGGTTTTGCAGTCGAAGAACGACTTGTATCTGTTAGAACGTGAATAAGACAGTTTGCGACTTACTCCGGAAAGTTTTGTTGATTTATTAAATATTCTATTTGCTTTTAAATGGTAAGGCGATAAACTAACGATTTAATTATTAAATTAACTTCCTATAAGTACTGTTGAATCCGCTTCTCACGGCGCACGTCTTTATTAAATTAGTAAATTACGTTTCCATAACTACTTCATTGTTACAACTATCTCTGAAAGTGCATTTCTTAGCTATTAAATATTTCCCACTTAACTGGGAATCTGTACGATCGTATCGCATATACAAATGCATAGTGGGTTTCGATAAACTACAACTTCACGAAATCGGATTCATCGGAAACCGTCACCTGTCACACATTCGAACACATCGACTAAACACTCGATTCTCTACGTTCGTACCCATGTTCCAAACAAGCTACGTCCAAACATTCTACGACTGTGCCTGAAATCACTATAGACGTTCACTCGATCATTCACTCTCTGCGGTACACGGTATACCCACCCTCAGAACTACCGCTCCATCGAATCCGTCAAAATTCTTGGTTTCAAGTCTTTCACTCTATAAGTATATACGTTACAAAACAATTTAAGAAGTAGTTAAATTCTAAAGTAAGTTAACAAAATTGTTAAATTATATAGTAATTTGAAAAATAGTTGAATTATGAAGTTATCAAATGAAATTATAAAGTAATTTAAAAGTAGTGATATGGACCGTTTATTTTGAAAGTGGTGCAAGTCCATTTTCTTTTGTTTCGAGAAAATTAAATGTTAGCAGATCTGGCGATTAAAAAATATAGGTTAATTATGTGAAGTCTGGGAATGTTTGTACTAATTTATCAATATGTAATTTGATCATATAAATTTCTTTTAGGCGAATTTAACTAAAACAATATATATTTCCAGGCTGCAAATGGACTTACACCACTTTCATAATTAGTCAGTTGTAAATATCATTTAATTTCAATTTTGAAATAACAAATATCACTTAAAATATATTTCATATTAATCCAATTTTGTTTCTAAATAATAGCAAGAAATAAAATAGAATTAGTATTTTTTATTTTGAACGTTAATTATATTTATATATTGTTAAACTTAACACAAGATATTGGTATTATTAATTATTTATGCTCTTCGCTTAATTTTGTTTATTCGTTGCGTATATTTTCCTTTATTTTCTTTTGCAGAATCCAAGTTCTCAGTCACAATATTCTCATCTGATGAAAATTCTATCTCTATAATTCTTCTTCTCTTTTTACGTTTCATTAATTTGTTTTTCACAGTGGAATTATCTTCATCCTCCGAGTCTAAGATTATTTTTTTGTTTATATTCATGGGTCTTATTTCTGTGTAAATTTATTTAAAAGAAAATAAAATAAATATTTTCAATTGTCATAAAATAATATTGTGATAAAATAACATTGACTTACTATTTCTTCTAACCTATATCACTATCTGATATGAATAGGAAGTTATCCATTTTTGGGGGGAAATAAAATAAGTAACCTGAAATAGTAACTTTCAGCACGTGAAGTAAAACAATTATGAAGCCACCGGTGGCCAGTAACCCCGCCACCTGTCTTTGGAAATTGGACTTACACCACTTTCATAATCAATGGTTAAGCAATTTCTTTTACCGGCCAATTTAGATTGAACAAAGCATTGGCATTTTTGAAGATATTAAATACTAACTAGTTATAAACAAAAAGTACATATCTCATTTTTTTTTAAAAAAAGGACTTACACCACTTTCAAAATAAACGGTCCATATTATAAAGTTATTTAAATCACTGTTCAATTATTAAGTAATGTGAAAAATAGTTACATTATAAAATAAGTTAAAACACAGTTCAATTATTGAATGTTTTAAAAAATAGTTACATTATAAAATAATTCGAAAAATAGTTGAATTATAAATTGATTTGAAAAATAATTAAATTATGAAGTTACTTTAAAAATAGTTACACTGCAAAGTAATTCAAAAAGTAATGGAGTGCTTTTACATCGCGAAATAAACAAGTAAATACTATCCAAATTATATCGTGTTTGGTGTCATTTTAACCAAAAAATTATCGCGAATGTGTTGGTAGAAGTTTGATAAAAATAGTCAGGAGATCAAAGAATACTTTCTGTACAGGATATAAGCAACATTGTCATTCAAAAATTTTCACATATATATATATATATATATATACACATTACTGTACAACTCAAACTGAATCCAAGCGATTTTCAAAGTTAAACCTATAAGCCGAAGTTATGCAAACTACTGGGAGCGACAATGTACGGTAGGACCTCGCTATATGCAGCTTCGTTCGTTGCATGCTAGCGATTCCCACCACGTGGTGGGATTCATAGTAAGGATTATGGAGGATATATATGTACAGTTACTCCCATTAAACAAAATAATCGTTATTATCTACAAAATAAGTCGGCGAAAATAAGATCCTTCCACCGATTCTGAGGCTTTTGAGTAAACTCTTTCACAAAAGCCAATTCTTTTTGCCTCTTTATTTATTTTAAACGCAAATTCCTTCTCGCGATTCAACCATTAACCATATTATGACAACATATGACTCGTGTTGAAGATGTAAAACAAAGTCTAACAAATGTAAATATTATGTCTTCCTTTTTAAACAATTTCAGAAGTAAATTTGTAATTAATATTTAAGCATTTAAAGGTGTAGCAGTATAAAAGATATAAATTATCTTTATTCTTCTGTAAGATTTTCAGTGACGACAATGTTATGATAACTGTAGTTACAAAGAAAATGGCATGGCACGGGTGTTCGATTCCGAGAATAGGTCCGCTCGCCCTCCCGTCTCGCCCCTTTAGAAATCTTTAATCTCTCGAAATCTTTAGTCTTTAGAAAACTTTAATCTTTAGAAATCTTTAATATTTAGAAATCGCGCAAACAAAGCACACGCAGACCAACACGAGGGTTGGCCACAATATGGCCCCCAAAAAGTCTCTTTTCCGATTTTTAGTCTGCTTCGAATAATTACAAGTAATGGTAATCCGCGAGTGTCGCATCAAAGGCATTCAAGGGATCGAGCACTGGCATTGGAAAGGGGGCCATAAAACCATTCCGGGCGCTTCTCGGCCAGGTACCGTGCGCGAGGTACGCTAGGGCCCCACGGATTTGAAACACGCGCAGGCAAGGGTAGGCATACGCAGCGGCCAAAGCATCGTTTGCCTTGTGCCGAACGTGTCGACCATTTGAGTCCTTAGAAAAAGACAACCGCGCCAGGTGCCTGCATCGGCGGCGGCCAAGGCAGCATACGCCTTGAGCCGAACGTGCCGGACACTCGGGGCCTTTCACAATCGGACAGGAAAACTGTTAAACACCTTAGGCCTTTGTCACCGGACTCAGGGCGCAAGGGGGCAATAAAACATTTTTCGGCCACACGGACCAAAAATTAATCAGCGTATTCTGGGAATTCGTCAAACGTTCAAATCACGGGAATTTCCGCCGGGATCTTCCAAGGTGGACTGGAGATGGAGACTTCCTCCTCCACCGATGACAGTGGTGCGAGAAGATCCACCACCTCCAGTCAACCAACGAAAGGGGATGATTTTTTTCAAAAAACGCATTTCGTAGGCCTCGTGCGCCAAGATAAAAGTGACGGTCCCAGAAACACGCGCGTCTTTGCATTTTGTCTCTACACGCACGTCTTTCGGTCTTTGTTACACCGTCTTTGCTACAAGTCTTTGTAACCACTCACGTTTCTACGCACGTCTACGTCTTTACGTCTTCGTCAACATCTTGCTGTCCGATCAAAACGCGCTCGTCAATCGTTAAAGTTGTACGCGACATAACGAAATGAATTCTTGTTCACCGCACCGAAGTCACTGTTCCGATAAATTTAATCAGTCGCCCAAAGTTAATTCGGCAGGCGACAGTGTTGTAAATATTAAAATTAAAGGACACTTTCATTCTACGCGATTTCTCGCAATTATTTACAACACGAAATGCTTTTCATTATATTGGGAGCTCAAGTAAGTCTCCACCGTTTGAAAACAGATAGCGCAGATATCGAAATAATTTGGATTGTGTTTACTTGTTTATTTCGCAATACCTAACCAGTAGATTATGGCGGCTAGTGCCTGATGTAAAGTTATCAGACCGCAAGGTTGCACATCTGTCAATAACATAGCCGCGAAATATTAGCGATCGTGTATCAGCGTCGTATATTTGTCTCTTGCGAAAATGTCGTGTTTTCAGCCGAACAAACATCATTTGCGGGAAGTTCTGATTTACTTCTTCAATTTGAAGAAATCTGCAGCTGAGTCGCGTCGATTGCTCGTAGAAGCATATGGTAAAGCTGCATTAAGCGGGAGAAGTTGTCGCGAAAGGTTTCAAAAGTTTAAGAACGGTGAATTGGATATCGAAGACAAAGAACGCAGTGGAAGGTCGAAAGTATACGAAGACGCGGAATTGGAAGCATTATTGAATGAAGATTCGTACGAAACGCAAGAAGAACTTGCACTTGCATTATCAGTAACTCGACGCGCTATTTCACATCGTTTAAAATCGTTGGGAATGATTCAAAACCAAGGAAATTGGTTGAAATTGGTTGTCACCAATATATGGAGATACAGTCCGCAACAATAGAATAGCACACCCCGTAAAAGTTGTGAATTCTTATTTATTAAAGTATGAAAATATAATTTTGAATATGTAGACAGGTACACATAAGTGTTGAACACCAACTGGCGCTGTTTCTATATACAAGGATGGTCCTTTTTGTGTCATCTGCAAAAATATATATATCTTGGTAAACCGGTGCGACAAAATAATAGCACATTATTGCAATTAATTAACATTTATGCATACATACGAAGGGAACTCAATATTTAATATTTTGTAGATCCTCCAGAGTTTTTTATAACCGAAATTATTCGCTTTGGAATCGATTTGAATAATTTTTTAATCCTTTTCTGCATCATTCGTTCCCATTCGAGTGCAATACACTCTTTTAATTCGTTTACGTTATTAAACTGCTTCCCTTTAGCATAAACTGCTCTAGCTAGGTCTCCCCAACAGTTTTCTATAACATTCAAGTCAGGGGAACGAGCTAGCCATTGCAAGACTTGAATATTTTCCGTCTCGAAGAATGCTTTCACAACCTTTGCGGTGTGAAATTATCCTGCTGGAATATGTGTTTTTCCCCGGAAATTCTGGTTGCGTGTGTGGTTATTTGTTCACGGATTAACATTAGATATTTCACGCTGTTCATTTTGCCACTGATAAAATTAATATCCGTCTTTCCATGGTAGCCGATACGGGCCACACCATGATTCCTCCGCCACCCATCTGGCGACGGATCAAAAACATTTTTTCTTTACGTAAGTCGTGGTAATAATAACTCCACCCGTCAGGTCCATCGAGATTAAACCTCTTTTCGTCGGTGAACATGACTTTTCTGCACATCTTCTTCCAGTGAGCATGTTGCTCTGCGAATTGCAGCCTTGTCTTCTTATGTGCTTCGGTTAGAGGCGGTTTTTTTAAGCTTCCTTCGCTGCAGGTGCTTAGATCTTTGCAGGACACGTTGCACATTTCTGACGTTTGTTTGTACGCCTGCTGCTTCAGCAATCTGCCTGGTAGTCATTGGTGCATTCGATGCTGCCCTTAGAATAGCACGTTTCTCTCGTGCTGATAGTGCCGCAGGTCGTCCAGGACGTTTTGTATTACCGTATTTCTCGGGGTTTTTCAAATAATTCATGACAACCTTCCGGCTTCTATGAATTACTTTCGCAATCTTTGAAATAGAAACATTTTCTTTAGATAATGTCATAATTGTTTTTATTTCACTATCTGTTAACTTCTTTCCACGACCCATTTTTTTAGAAGTTTTTCGCAATAATTCACCACACTATATATCAAATACTTAGCCACCTTCCTTTGCTCGTGTTCAACTGAGAAGTGAGAGTGTAGCATGTGTGCTATTATTTTGTCGGATTACGTTTCCATGAAATCTACCAAAACAACGATTCTAAGAATTTAGGGGCAGTGTTTACGTGTCAAAGTCACTAAGATGGATATATAAGCAATAACTCAAGAAGCATATGGATTGAACGCTCTCAATCCTGTTCTATTTTTAAAATACTACGAAATTTAGAAGGTGTGCTATTCTATTGTCGCAGACTGTATATTGAACGCCGATTGTCCACACGTGAAATGCTGCTTGCGAGGCATCGGCCAAAACCTACTTGGAAACACGTTATTATTGTTATTTCTGATTAATACTTGTTTTGATCAATGACACATGGCCAGTCCGAACAGCACTTCGCATCATATGAAGATACCAAAAATTGGATTGTTTCATGGACAGTGTGACGCATCCGACCAACACCTCGTTTGTCATACTTTCGGCTACACTGTGACGCATCCAACCACCACCGGTTTCGGCTACACTATGATACATCCAACAATCACCTCGAATCATACCTCGGTTACACCATGACACACCTCGTACTACCGCATTCAAAACAACGCCACGTAATTTAACCCTAACACCCTACGATACACCATAACCTAGCCAAATGTATTAGGTTGGGGAAAAAGTAATCCATTATTGTTTCGATAGATAGCTGTAGTAATCGATATCTCGTAAAGTATCGATCAAACAATTTCAGGTTTGTGCTCGTTGGAAAGGTGACATTTCGCATTAAAAGAATTCTTTTACTTTTTTTGTTTGGTCCAGTCATTTGTGAGTTACAAGGTGTTAAAAATGGAAGTCAACAAAGAGAAAATTCAGCACATTTTACAGTTTTTCTTTGATAAAGGCAAAAATGCAAGCCAGGCGGCTGAAATTGTGAATGGTGTTTATGGTGCCGATACTGTAATAGCCAATTGCGTGCAATTTTGGTTTCGTCGATTCCGTTCAGGTATTTTTGATGTTAAAGATGCACCTCGCACAGGTAGGTCCGTTGACGAAAATGTCGATAAAATCACAGAAATAATCGAAGTTGACCGACATGTTAGCAGTCGTTGCATCGCCCAGGAGCTGAAGATCGACCATAAAACAGTTTTAAATCATTTGCACAAAGTTAGATTCAAAAAGAAACTCGATGTTGGGTGCCACACCAATTAACGCAAAGAAACATGATGGATCGAATTTCCATCTGCGAAGCCTTGGCCAAACGAAATGAAATCGACCCATTTCTTAAACGGATAGTAACTGGGGATGAGAAATGGGTTACATACGACAACATTGTGAGAAAACGATCGTGGCCAAAGCACGGTGAAGCAGCTCAAACGGTGGCCAAACCAGAACTAGCGACCAGAAAAGTTCTGCTATGCATTTGGCGAGACTGGGAAGGAATCATTTATTATGAGTTTCTTCCATATGGTCAAACACTAAATTCGAATCTCTACTGTCAACAACTGGACCGTTTGAAGACAATTGAGAGGTGTTGTGTTCCATCGGGACAACGCCAGGCCACACACGTCTATAGTGACTTGCCAAAAACTCCGAGAGCTTGGGTGGGATGTTTTGATACATCCACCATATAGTCCGGACCTAGCACCAAGCGATTACCCTGTTTTTCTTGCATTGCAAAACTTCCTTAGTGATAGGAAATTGGCACAAAGAGAAGATTATGAAAATTGATTACTAGAGTTTTTCGCCAATAGGGACCAAGACTTCTATGAGAGAGGCATTATGAAGCTATCTTTAAAATGGCAACAAATTATAGAACAAAACGGTGCATATTTGACCCAAATCGGACAATCCGAAACACGTTAAATGAAGTCTTGAAGTTCGCGTAAAAGTAATGGATTTCTTTTTCCCCAACCTAATATATAAACACCGCCCTTCACCAAAAATAAAAACAGTCTATATCTTTGTCTCAAGAGAAGGGTGTCGTCATTCGGTCCATCCTCGTGACAATAGCGTTAAAAGATGAAGCATTCTTCCGATACGATGTGCGGATGCTGCCAGGAAGATGGGAAAAAGTAGTGGCCAGCGATGGACAATAATTTGAATAAAACATAGAGTACTGTTCTTTCGCAAGAAATGCCCAATTAAACACATTGGTGACCAGCGACGAGTTAACTCGTCTTTTCATGCCCAAACGTTGTTGACCGATGACGAGTTAACTCGTCATTGCACTTGCATTATCTATTTCAATTTATGAAACCCAGGGCCATATAGAATATTGCAAAAGCTTTGCGCAATATTTTAAAAGTTATATAAAAAATATGTCGAAAGTTTAATTTCATTTCATTCCGTATAAATAAAATTTATTGGAGTTTATTTCGAATGTTTTACTTTACTTCCATATTCAATTAGAAAATAATAGCCGGTGACATAGCATAGTTTTTGTGTAAAATTGCCGGTCAGCAAAGTGTTAAGATGAACAACAGCGTAGACTTATTTGTACTCCGAATACTAAAATAATCTTTATTATAAAAGGAAGGAACGTGCCACACGTCCAGTCACAACGAAGTCTAATATCTGACTCTGCTATTATCTTGCGTCGTTTTGGTAACGACGGTGTAACTCAGATACGGATACAGATATCGATAGTCTCAATCTACATTCGTAACAATATAAAATTACTCCCGGTCATATTTGAATATTAGGTCAATCGGAAAGTTCTGTCCATCTAGCGTCGAGTAGCCGTAGCTCGAACTGTGGGTAACTATAACCTCTAAAGTAAGGCTAACTTTTTAGTTTGAACATCTGTTAATAAAACTCAGTACACAACAATTTACGCTTGCATCAATAACTTCGTTTTTTCCTACATTGAAGATGTCGGAATTTGAGCCAAATAAGCGTCATTTGCGCGAAGTGTTAGTCTTTTGTTTCAATTGGAAGAAACGGCAGCTGCAGCTCATCGAATGATTGTAGACGTTTATGGCGATAATGAAGTTTCCGATAAAACATGTAAAAAGTGGTTTCGACGTATTAAAAATGGTAATTTTTCTTTGGAGGACAAAGGGCGTTCTGGACGGCCACGAGTATTCGAAGACGAAGAATTGCAGACGTTGGTGGATGAAGATCCATGTCAAACGCAAAAACAAATTGCAGAAGCGTTAAATTGTGCTCAATCTGTCATTTCCGACCGTTTAAAAGCCTTAGGGAAGGTCTACAAAGAAGGAAAGTGAGTCCCATATGAACTCAAGCCAAGAGACATTGAAAGGCGGAAAACCATCTGCGAAATTTTGCTTGCTAGGCAACAAAGAAAGGGGTTTCTCCATCGTCTCATCACTGGGGATGAAAAATGAATTTATTTTGACAATCCTAAATGTCGAAAAACCATTTGTGATCCTGGTCAACCCTCAACATCGACGCCAAAGCGGAATATCCACGGAAAAAAGGCTTTACTCTGCATTTGGTGGGATCAGGAAGGTGTGGTGTACTATGAACTGCTAAAAACTGGTCAAACAGTCACAGGAGATCTCTACCGACAACAAATTATCCGTTTGAGTCGAGCATTGCACGAAAAACGACCACAATATGAAACGAGACAGCGTAAGGTGATTTTGCTGCATGACAATTCTCGGCCTCACGTCTCAAAAATTGTCAAGGAAACGATAGAAGCACTTCGCTGGGAAGTGCTACCACATGCGGCTTATTCGCCAGACTGTGCCCCATCTGACTACCACTTGTTTTGGTCGATGGCATACGCACTTGCTGAAGAACGATTTAATTCGTACGAAGATCTCGAAAAATGGATCTCCGCCTGAATAACCTCCAAAGATGAATCATTCTTTCGACGCGGAATTCGCTTGCTGCCCGAAAGGTGGGAAAAAGTCATCGCTAACGATGGACAATATTTTGATTAACGTACTTTTTCATTTTCTTTCATGAATAAAGCTATACTTTTTGTAAAAAAACGGACGGAACTTTCCGATTTACCTAATACAATACAATTACTTTATCTATCTCGCTCACGAATAAAAAATACACAAAGAGTCAAAGTCGTCATTCGAGTTAGTCGAGCAAAGGATTAATGAGAGCAACAGTAGAAACAAGACAAGATTGACGCTACGGATCGCTACGATTGGTTACCCAATGATTATTGCACGCTTCCGTTTCGTATAGGGTGTCTCAGAATTCATGCAAGATCTCAATTTTACGCCATTTGTACGGTAAAGTGTTAACAACTTAAATGTGCTTATGCACATTGCTTATATAAGCTTATGTTATTCATAAATGTAAACAGCTGACAGTTCAGGGTTAATAAAAATGGAGAGATACAAAGAAGAACAACGAGTTTTCATTTTTGCGCAATATTTTCAAAATAATAAACGTTTAGTAATTACAGTTCTGACAAAATCATATTCAGCGACGAGGCTCATTTTCATCTTGATGGGTTCGTTGATCGTCAAAATTGTCGCATTTGGGGTTCAGAAAATTCACGAATGACTTTTGAGACACAAATGCATCCACAACGTGTCACCGTTTGGTGTGAATTTTGGACCTTAGGCATCATCGGACCATTCTTCTTCGAAAATGCGGCTCTTCAAGCAATGACAGTTACCGGTGCTCGCTATCGCGCCTCGATAATCCAGTTTTTCGACGTGTGATTTCAACAAGACGGTACCAGATGCCGTATAGACAGAGAAACAATTCAGTTACTACATAAGTCATTTCCTGGTCGTGTAATTTCCCGTTTTGGTGTTCCGAATTGGCCGTCCAGATCATGCGATTTAACGCTGTTGGACTTTTTTCTTTGGGGTTTTTTGAAGTCTAAGGTTTATGCGAACAAGCCCACAACCACCCACGCCTTGAAGAAGGAAATTGAGCGCTGTACCAACGAAATTCAGCCACATTTATGCGAAACGGTCATAGAAAATTTCGACAAAAGAGTGCGTATGTGCCAGCAAAGCCGTGGAGCGACCATTCCATGTGTAACGCTATACTGAAAAAATTCGCAATTTTTAATTAAAAATCTGTTTTCTGTCGCAATTATTTCTGCGTGAATTTTGAGACACTCTTTACAATGCACAAGATAGATTCTACTGTGTCGATAGTTCGATCATAAAATTTAATGAACTAGCCCCGAGGTCCGCCGTACCGAACGTACCAGACTCGATAAGTGTTTGTACAGTTTTGCGACAGACTGTAGTTGGCCCGAATCGCTGGGGACACCTTGTACATCGTTACCTGTCGATCAGGAAGATAGAGAGCGTGTCAAGAGTGAACGCGTACCGTAAAGCACTGTTCTCAGTGAAGACCGAACCGGTCTAACGATCGCCGCGGCAGTTTCGAGGATTCGCAACGCGGCGTGAGAGAAGCGTCCACTCGCATTCCGCGTTCCCTAACGACCCAGACGTTAACTGCTCCCTCGTTAAGCCCGGCATGATGACACGATCACGACACCTGGAAACATCACGTTCTGAGCACGCTTAATTCCCGAATAATCGCGGCGACTGCTTGGATTGGATTTGTTAGCAGTGACGAGGCGCGCGGCGACGGTCACTCGTAATTTTCCGCGTGTCAATCACCGGACAGGAAGCATCGATGGACCGTCCGATGGGGTGTTATTTCGACGACGGGATAACGTTACGCGGAAAACACAGGGACCCAAGGGGAGCCAAGAATCGCTTTGTAATGCTAATGGCGGATGGACCCAATGAGGAAACAATTATCTATCGCCGCGAGACTCGCCCGCCGCACTGTACCAGTAAGCCAGAATGCTGAAAAGCTGGAGAAAACTGTTTGTCAACGTAATTAATACTAGATTGCCCAAGGAAGTCATTTTGACTGCTTTTTAATTTCAATTAGAAAAAAATTATGTATATAATGATACAATTTCTTAGAATTTTGTGTCTTTTTGTACAACATATAAATGCGTTTATTAATAATTGTAGTTACCTCCTCCCCTTCTTCATTTCCGGTATACAGTAGCGGACATAAATTTAAGACGATGATACGCGATTTCGATTATACGCGTAATATACAAGTACTGTCTTTCTACTCTGTTTGATATTTCAAAGTAAGACAGGTATATGTTTCATCTCCTTCATTTCAATGTTTTGATCGTCAAATGTAAACAATGTAGAAGTTTCAGTCGTTTGTTTCCTCTGAACGTTTGTGCGCAGCGGACATTAGTTTAAGACGATCTGTCTAACAAACAACATCTATTACGTTCTTTCTATAATTTGCTATATAAATTTTGAAATCGAAGTCTGGCATACCTTTCGTTGGTTGAAGTTTGTATACAGGGGAGAAAAGTATGGGTAAATCTCGGAGTTTGCTACCAAACGAAAGAGAGCAAATTGGAAGACTACGAAAAGAAAAAAATGACATTTTCCAAAATAGCAAGTCTTGTAAATAAATCAGAAATGGCTTGTAAGCAAGCGTGGTACACATTTTTAAAGACTGGTCAATATTCTGATCGATCAAGAAGCGGAAGACCTCGGAAAACAACTGCGAAACTGGATCGTCGGATTCACCGCTTATGCGAAAAGGACCGCTTTCGTTCTGCAAGTGATATTGCAGTTGAAATAAACACAAACAGTGACACAAACATTAGTGCTAGAACTGTTAGAAGACGTTTGGAAAACTTCCATTTAAGAGGACGAAGACCCCCGAAGAAACCAATACTCAGTTCCAAAAATCGGAAAATGCGACTTGCGTTTGCTAAAGCTCACGAACATTGGACGAGTCAAGATTGGCAAAAAATACTATTTTCAGACGAATCAAAATTTAATCGTGTTGCTTCTGATGGGCTACAATATGTAAGACGCCGAATTGGTGAAGATTTGAAACCACAATGCGTTTTACCCACAATTAAACACGGGGGTGGTAGCGTTATGGTGTGGGCTTGTTTCTCTCGCAACGGCTCTGGACCAATACGTCGTATAGATGGAATTATGGACCGTTTCCAGTATATAGACGTGTTGAAGAATACCATGTTACCATATGCACACAATAATATGACTCATAGTTTCATATTCCAACAGGATAATGATCTAAAACACACAGCCCGAGCTGTAAAAATTTTTTTCGTGAAGAAAATATTAACGTACTACCGTGGCCTTCGCAGTCACCAGACTTAAATCCAATTGAAAACTTATGGAGTATAGTAAAGAAAAGTGTGGCAAATTATAAACCAAAAAATCTTAATAAACTTTACTCTATAATACAAACGGCTTGGAATAACATTCCTGTTGAAAAATGTCAAAAATTAGTAGATTCGATGCCGATAAGATGTGCCGAGGTGATAAAAAATAATGGATTTTGGACAAATTATTAAAATAAAACAAATATATCACACATTTTTCGAATAAAATGTTTCTTTTATACATAGTCTTAAACTTTTGACCATGAAAATATAATATAGATTTGTTTTTCTTTTGCATATTATTACTATTATGCTCAGAAATATAATAATAATTTTTGTTGTCAATATGTAAACAAACTATTCATCTGTTACTACCAAAATAAAACCACTGTATTTATGTTTTTCATGTCAATTGAATTATTACTTCCTTCTTTTCTTTTCGTCTTAAACTTTTGTCCGCTACTGTATATATGTACCTATATTGCCCAAAAGCAGTCGTTTTGACTGCTTGGGAAATTTAAAATAATCATATGACTCTTATTATTGAATTGAGTAAATTTCTTATATGACCAGTTCGGCTCTGTATTGAAATAACATCTTTCATTTTTTTCGATTACCGTTACATGATAACATACAAGTACATGTACTTCTTGATTCCGTAGGTTAGGTGGAAGTTATTTTGATGCTAGCTTCGTCTCTTTCCGCGTACCTCCCTGCTCTATTCCTTCTACTTTTTTTCGTGACGCTAGCATCAAAAACTTCATCGTGTAAACGAACCCGTTGCTTAATAAACTAAAGTAGTACTTGTTATTCGTATCTTTATGCAGTGATACTTGTTCTAACAAGTTGTTTATTTTATATCATTTGCGGCCCTAAATTCATGAAAGACATGTCGAATAAAAGTGAGTTATTGGAAAAGCTAACGAACATAAGTGAAGAATACTCCGATATAGAATCAGATTCAATAAATTCTGAATTATCATCTGAAGATGAAACGGTTCGTATTCAAAGTGAAACATCTGAAACTGAAGATAACGATGAAGAGTCGATCACCAATGATGAAAATGAAAGTGTCATCAATATGCCCAGGAAAAGGTATAGGGTGCTAAGTAGTTCAGACTCTGATGAAGAAACTGAAAACACCTTTCAGGAGACCGAAACAGCTGCCGATGGTACTGTGTGGTCAAAATTTGACGAAGGTGGTATTACTGGAAGGTTACCAGTTATTTGCACTTTATTTGCATAAAATGTACAAATAATAATGCATAAATTATTTTTTTTTCCAAGTGAAGTAAATTTTTTTTATTGTTAATATTTACTAATAACCTGTTATATAACTGTAAATAATATAAAAAAATATTAAAAATTAATTTTAAATAAATTTCTTTACACATTAGTTATTCTTTCACAATGCAGTCATTTTGACTGCTTTTGGGCAATATACAGTGTGTTTGATACGAGCGTGTACGGTAAAATCCGAAAACTGTTCGGGATAGGGCATTGAAAAAGAATACACATATACTGCGAGATATAAATCACGATGCTATATTACTAATAAGTTGTCCAGTCGCCTCCATTATTTATAATTGCTTGACATCTCCGATGCATACTTTCTACTAATTTTGTACTATAATCTGTGGTCAAAGACGATAAGTCGAATCTGTCGAGATAATTGCTTAACATTCCATATCTGTTTCCCCCGGAGATTGAACTTCATGAGTGCCCAAACATTTTCAATGGGATTTGCATCTGGCAACTGTGCCGGTCGATCCAATAAGTCAATGTCATTTTCTTGTTTCCATGCAGTACAAAGGTGACTCCGATGTTTTGAGTCAATATCCTTTTGCAACAACCAATCTTCATTTTTCATTATAAACCATCTTTGGGCAGATGGTAATAAAGCCTTCTGGTATATTTTGACCATTCTGGCAGCATTTAAATTGTCTGTGAAAATGTGCAAATCGCCAAATCCCTATTTTGAGAAACAGCCCCAGACGTGCACTTTTACCGGGTGTTTAACAATTCGCTGGATGAGTCTGTTGGTCTGGGTGGAGCAGCTATGACCGATGGAAGAACGTGCCCAAAAAGAAGCTTCATCCGAAAAAATTACGTTGTCCCAATCGCGGTCTAAATTTTCTTTCGCCCAAGCGAGTCTTTTTTCAACGTGTTTTTCGGACAGTAGAGGTTTCTTCACTGTGCTTCGAAATTTCACGTCATGAGCTAGTAAACGTCTTCTTATAGTATCACATGATATATTTAGACCCTTTTTACGCAAAATTGCTTGCCCGCCACACAATGATAGACGAGGATTCTTTTCGAACATCCGTAAAAGCACTCTGTCCTCTTTTTTCGTAGTTTTTTGTACAGAACCACGATTTGGTAAGTCATCGACGTTTTTTACGTCGGAATAACGTTTCACCCACTTACTTATAAATGTCTTCGACTTTTTCATGTATTTAGCTGCGGCTGCATACGACATTTTCGGTCCTTTCGGATGCAAACATAGAAACACGGTTTCGTAACGTGATGCGTATGCGGCACTCGTTGTGAAATACGTTGTTCTATGACCAAAGTCGAACGACGACTGATACTTTGTATGCACTGCATCTTTGTGGAAGGATTCCACAACGTGTTCACGTTTGAATTAACTCTATAACGGTTTTCAGGAAAAAATTTAACCGTACACGCTTCTATCGAACACACTGTAGGTATATACTGTTTCAGTCTTTCTAGTGTTAAACAGTATTTTGTTCTTCAACTTTGTGAACAAGGAGAATCATGCTGGTAATGTATTGAGTTGGCTACTAGATGATCGCGGATTTTGTCGATAGATGGTTTTAGGCGTTCTTTCGTTTCGTTAACGTGTTCAACGAAATCATACATTGAAATTTATATAGTTTTAATATGCGCAGTTCGTAATATGCATACACAAAAATAATGCATCGGAGATTCGTTATAGTTTCTTTCAAAACTTTGCAGGGATAGAATCGCGTGAACGAAAATGTCAGAACTAAAGCTTGTTTTTCACAGGGAGTGAGAAGATTTTACGATCGTATATATCAGGTGTTTAATAATAAATCGGTTTATCACATATCACAGACTTTTGTGCAGACTAAAATTGTGTTAATTTCATATTCTGAATAAAATTTCCACGTTGTTTTTGTCACTAAAGTGTCACTGTACAGAATTGCTTCGTATTAGAACATTCTTTTCTGTCGATTGAACGTATACAGAAAAAATTCCCTTCACCATCGTGCACACATTGTATTCGACCGTTTTGCATCTCCTGGGCGTTTTAAGAATCAATCAAAGTAAAGCAGAATCGTACAACGAGATACAAAAATAAACAATACAGAGATTCAGCATTAAGTTCAACTCATTATCAAACTTAATTCAAAAACAGAGTTCCCATACTCGAGACGTCAAGCACATCAGGCACAGTACACTTTTTTCCCTCTTATTTACGTGTTCAAAACAGCTTATTGTTTTCTTGTTGTTTGGACTTCCACCTTTAATTATTAGTAAGAAAATTGTATCGTTTGTTATTTAGTTTCGTTCCTATCTCAATTTAAAAATGTTATTTTATTTAATTACTTCCGAGAAGGCAGGAACGCATCGCAAGCATACAAAAAATTATGTGTCGTATATGTAAATAAAGCTTTGAAAGAAAGGTAGCGTCAAAATCGGTTTGCCAAATTTCGTTCGGCTGATTTTCCATGATTTTTGACGATCTGACCGTCCAGTTAAAGTTGATGAGAGCCATATCAAGGCCATTATCGATTCGAATCGTCATAGCACAACACATGAGTTTACGAAAAAGCTCGATGTATCGTATACATGCATTAAGAACAATTAAAACAGCTTGGCTATGTTAAGAAACTCGATTTATGGGCCCCTCATCGGCTTAAGGAAATGATAATACAAAGTCCTACACATCTTTCGTCGTTCATTGTGTTTTCTTCAAGAAAATTAAATAATTTTACGTTATAACGTATACTTCATATAATGTAAATTATTTTAATTATCCACTTATTTAGATCTGCTAAATAGATGTTATCGACAAAATGACTGGTTCGTAATGTTTCCTTTCACAATTCGAGAAATTATAAAAGTACCTTCATTGGAAAGCTTCAAATGAATTTCTTTATTGAAGCAGATATTGTAATAAAAATGGGACACGGTCAGAATAGACGCAGTCTTGTCGTTAATATAAGAAAATGTACATCAGTCGTGTTTATTACTTGGTAGATCTAGTTTTAAGTATTTCATAATTCATCAGAGTGGTTCCGCAACATTTTCACAGTTACAAATCGAAAATCACGATTCTTTCGATTATCATTTTTGCAGCGGAGCAATAACATATGCTTTTTTTACTAGAATCTCATTCGTACGTTTTACGTCAACTCATTGATAAATTGATACATCGTACAGTAAGCCAGAATAGCAAAAAGCTGAACAAAATTCACGTATCTGTTAATTACACATTATTAATTATTTCTCCTTTGTTATAAACAATTCATGGAGGTTAGTGATATGTTTTATCTATTTCGGAATATACATTCGTATGAACAACGTTACACATAATAAAGTCTTCTTTGGGTGTTCGTGTATACAAGGTTTAGCAATAATTGGTTTCTATTAACGAGGTTCTACTGTTCTCGCATGCACAGCCTCGACATTTTAATTATCTCAAGTTAAATAAAAAATTTTCCATTTCGAAGCTGTGCCTCTGATACGTAAATTGCTGCACGAGAACGTTGAAACCAAAACCGAGAAGCAGCTAGAGCGGCGCACAGTGGGCCAGAATTGCAAAGACCTTGAACAAAATTCGTGTCTCTGTTAATTATACATTATTAATTACAAACAACACTATTCTAGGGGTTTCTACAGTCTTAAAATCGAATTCCGGTATCACTCGTTTGTTAGAATGAGAAACTGTCTATCTAATACAGTCAATACAGCGACAATAGAATAGCACACCTTCTAAATTTCGTAGTATTTTAAAAATAGAACAGAAATGAGAGCGTTCAATCCATATGCTTCTTGAGTTACTTCTTATATATCCATCTTAATGACTTTGACACGTAAACACTGCCCGGAAATTCTTAGAATCGTTATTTTGGTAGATTTCATGGAAACGTAATCCGACAAAATAATAGCACACATGCTACACTCTCATTTCTCAGTTGAACACGAGCAAAGGAAGGTGGCTAAGTATTTGATATATAGTGAATTATTGCGGAAAACTTCTAAAAAAATGGGTCGTGGAAAGAAGTTAACAGATAGTGAAATGAAAACAATTATGACATTATCTAAAGAAAATGTTTCTATTTCAAAGATTGCGAAAGTAATTCATAGAAGCCGGAAGGTTGTCATGAATTATTTGAAAAACCCCGAGAAATACGGTAATACAAAACGTCCTGGACGACCTGCAGCACTATCAGCACGAGAGAAACGTGCTATTCTAAGGGCAGCATCGAATGCACCAATGACTACCAGGCAGATTGCTGAAGCAGCAGGCGTACAAACAAACGTCAGAAATGTGCAACGTGTCCTGCAAAGATCTAAGCACCTGCAGCGAAGGAAGCTTAAAAAAAACCGTCTCTAACCGAAGCGCATAAGAAGGCAAGGCTGCAGTTCGCAGAGCAACATGCTCTCTGGAAGAAGAAGTGCAGAAAAGTCATGTTCACCGACGAAAAGAGGTTTAATCTCGATGGACCTGACGGGTGGAGTTATTATTACCACGACTTACGTAAAGAAAAAATGTTTTTGATCCGTCGCCAGATGGGTGGCGGAGGAATCATGGTGTGGGCCCGTATCGGCTACCATGGAAAGACGGATATTAATTTTATCAGTGGAAAAATGAACAGCGTGAAATATCTAATGTTAATCCGTGAACAAATAACCACGCACGCAACTAGAATTTCCGGGGAAAAACACATATTCCAGCAGGATAATGCAGCGGTTCACACCGCAAAGGTTGTGAAAGCATTCTTCCAGACGGAAAATATTCAAATCTTGCAATGGCCAGCTCGTTCCCCTGGCTTGAATATTATAGATAACTGTTGGGGAGACCTTGCTAGAGCAGTTTATGCTACAGGAAAACAGTTTAATAACGTAAACAAATTTAAAAAGTGCATTGCACTCGAATGGGAACGAATAAAGCAGAAAAGGATTAAAAAATCATTCAAGTCGATTCCAAAGCGAATAATTTCAGTTATAAACATCTCTGGAGGATCTACAAAATATTAAATATTGAGTTCCCTCCGTATCTATGCATAAATGTTAATTAATTGCAATAATGTGCTATTATTTTGTCGCACCGGTTTATCAAGATATATACATTTTTGCAGATGAAACAAAAAGGACCATCCTTGTATATTGAAACTTAGCGTTATTTAGTGTTCAACACTTATGTGTACCTGTCTACATATTCAAAATTATATTTTTATACTTTAACAAATAAGAATTAACAAATTTTACGGGGTGTGCTATTCTATTGTCGCGGACTGTATTACTCTTATAGAAGATATTCCAACCTAAACAAATAAAATTTCGCTAGTTCGTTTTAAATGTGATTTTAAGTAATTAATAACTTTGCGGATATATCCTTGGAAGTAAATAATTAAAAAACTAATGACAACGAAAGTTATAAACGAATTTGAAACGAATGGACACTTGAAATTACAAAAAGGAATTATAATTTGAACAAAAGTTAATATTAAAATTATTATTAAATTATTACTAGTTGCAATATACCCTTGTTACGTACGGGGAGCATTTTCTATTCGACTTTTTCTCAAGAACCTTTCAAGTTCGTCTCTAGCAGGAAACGCCCTAGATAACCTCCGTTCATCCCCTTTTATAAAAGACCCGACTGCAGTCTGGATATCATTGGAAGTTACAAACAATTAGGAAAGCGACCCTACGTGACCATAAGCACTCCATACAGACAGCCCTCCTCCATTTTTGAGGGTACATAATCTCATTAATTTTCAATCTCTCTCTTGTTCATAATCGTATAGTCACGCTTAGCGTTGTGTCGTGTCACATTCGTCAGAGGAAATTCTGGTGAAATCAGGTTAAAGCGCTCCACAGAGTTTAACCTTGTAGCTTCCGCTTGTCCGATAAAAGTTCTATTTGACCTTTTCTAAATTACTCTTTGACCCCGCGTCACCAATGCGCGTCTACACTGTGCGCACCATAAGTAATATCAATTCTATATTACACTTCTAAATTAATATTATACCATCTAAATTAATCAACCTGTGTTACGTGGTAAATCGTGCATATTCGGAAACCTTTGATTATTGACCAAAATTCCTAATGTAATAATTGAACTTTCCCATAGGATACAATCTTATCGCTCAGATTGTATCCATTAAATTACATAACTACAGTTACAAGGACCACTGACAATCCTAGCACCAGGTTTGTCCGCCACTTCACATATTCCAACAAGAGATCTGTCAAATCTTGTGGCCCCCAATTTCACAGTGGGTTCGTTCACGAAAACTATACCGTCCGGCGGCTCCCCAATTTCGCATCGGGTTCGTCCACAAAGTTTCTACCTCCCGCAGCTCCCCAATTTCGCATCGGATTCGTCCATGAAGTTTCTACCTCCAGCAGCTCCCCAACTTCGCATCGGGTTCGTCCACGAAGTTTCTACCTCACGCAGCTCCACACTTTTGCATTGCGTTCATCTACATCATTTATACCTCCCACAGCTCCTCAATTTCAGATCGGGTTCATCCATGAAGTTTCCACTTCCAGTAACTCCCCAATTTCGCATCGGATTCGTCCATAAAGTTTCTACGTCCTGCAACTCCCCATTTTTACATTGGATTCGTCTACGCTTGATCGCATTCCTCGAAGTTCCCCAATTTTGCATTGGGTTCGTCCACTATGCGTCTATGCTCTGCAGTTTTCCATTTTCACATTGAGTTTGTCTGTGCTTCACTGCATTCCTAGGGGCTCCCCAATTTCGCATTAGGTTTGTCCTCGCACTTGACTAACAAATTGAAACCGTATTCCAAGGGGAATAACCCTTCCAACGGCCTGGCGTGCTGCTCACGGCCCTAGCTCATAACACCCTCTTCTCTCAACTCATTAAACAATTCTCTTCTACTTATTATGAAAGCACTTCCTAAATCAAAAAACTGTCTCGCAGTTGCAACTGCAGATTGCAGCAGCTAAATTTTAGCTTAAGTCTGTGTTACGGAAACATAATAATGATTAGCTAACTATAATTAACGAAGTTATAGCGCAGCTGTCCTAGTGCAATATAAAGAATATCAAATATTATTTTAAGTTGTTGTGTAATACTGAATTACGACTATACTAGGATGTAAAACTACGAATGTGTTCTAGTAGGTTGTTGCATTCTTTTTATTCCATTTATTCATATAACTTTTTCGTTCCTAACTGATGTCGGTATGCCAGAATATACTAAAATATACCAGAGTATACAAGAATATCCCAGATTATACTCCAATGTACCAGAGTACGCCAGAATATAGTAGAGCACACCATACTATACTAAAATATACTACAATATATTTGAATAAAGTACAATATCCTAGAATATACTAGAATACGTTAGAATATATCAAAATATATTACAATATCTTAGAATACACTGAAATATAATATAATATGCTAGGCTATGCCAGAATATATTAAAATATACTAGAATATACAAGAATATTATAGAATATACTTGAATATACTAAACTATGCCAGAATATACTAGATTATATTTGAATGCATTTGAATATATCAGAATAAACTAGAATATCCTAAAATATTCTAGTACATTCCAATATACTAAAATATATTGTATAAATATATTAAAATATACTTATACATAGTATACTTATCATAAATATAGTAGAATATGCAAGAATATTATAGAATATACTTGAATATACTAAATTATGCCAGAATATACTATAATATCCTGAAATATTGCACAATACACAAGCTTATTATAGTATATTCTTGAATGTACTAAACCGTACCAGAATATATTAAAATATTCCAGATTATACTAGAATGTATCAGAATGTAGTAGAACATCCTACAATATACTAGATTATATTCGAATATAGTTGAGTACGCCAGACAATGCCAGAATATATTAAAATATACTGGAATATCATATAATACAGTAGAATATAATAGAATATACTTGAATATACTAAATTATGCCAGAATATACTATAATATCCTGAAATATTGCACAATACACAAGCTTATTATAGTATATTCTTGAATGTACTAAACCGTACCAGAATATATTAAAATATTCCAGATTATACTAGAATGTATCAGAATGTAGTCGAACATCCTACAATATACTAGATTATATTCGAATATACTTGAATACGCCAGACAATGCCAAAATATATTAAAATATACTGGAATATCATATAATACAGTAGAATATAATAGAATATACTTGAATATACTAAACTATGTTAGAATATACCAGAATATTCTGAAATATACTAGAATATTATAGTATGGTTAATAAATTTGTAAAAACCACATTATTATCGGAACGCATTATATATTAAAAAAAAATCGTGCATTCTCAATGAATACAACAAAAAACTGAATAGAAATCCTTTTGAAAAAACAATAAAAAAAAAACTGTTGAGGTGAGGTGTATCTTTTACGTGCGAGTACGAAGACCAAACTGAACTCGAAAGTGTCGAAGTAAAAACACGCGCGTATTGTGCAAAAACTGTCTGTCACGTTTTAGAAAGCAAAATAAAAAAGCAATTCAAGTGTTCGCACACTTGTCCCATCCATCAGACCTACTCCCGATTTTATTCGACTCCCTAACGATAAAATCGTGATGAAAAAACAAAGCTATTTGAAGGCGGTACGAATCGTCGAAGCAGAGAAACTTGTTTCCACGAGCTTTTTCAATCATTTTATTCGTGAAACGATTTTACATAGAGAAATTTTTACAATGAGAAGTTTTTATCCATTCGCATTGTTCTTTGCTCTCGGGAACTTTGTTATCGTTCTATGTAGCATGTTTAATTGCCAAGAGTACCAAAAATTTGCCAATTCCCGCAATGCGTTTCGCCAACTTGCTTCTCAACATCCACGAACTAACGAAGTGGAAATCAATTACCTGCTGGTATCTATCTGCAGATATTTTTATCCTTAAACGATAGCGATTCCAGGCCCACTTGGGTTCAATTTAATTCATTTAACTGAACTTCGTTCGCAACCCCTGATAAAAAAGGTTCTGATGAAATATTTTAATACGAAATTTACTAAAAACTTTTATTTTTCAGCATTATAAAATATTAATACCCTTAATCTCTTAGGTACGGCCGGATTTTGCGCGGGGCTGTTTCTTTATACGATAGGGCATATTGAAATGAAGATTTTTTATAATTAAATTGAAATTTTTCTTAAAGATATGATGCATATGCTTCAACTTTTAAACCGTTTCAGTGCTGAAGAATTTTCATTTGTATATGTTAAAAGTGCGGAATACAATGCGCAGTTTTTTTCCGGAAAATAATAGAAACGGTTATTATATACTTAATTAACCCCAATTATTATACAAAAAGTTTTTTTTACCAACAGAAAATATTTTTTATTCTCAGTAATTACAAAAATGTTTTGCTGCACAGATTTCATCGATTCCTTTTTTGCATGTAGCGCAAATTAAATTGGAACGTATACTGTTAACAGTGTTACAACACATTGTAAAGACAAAAGCAATGTGAAATACAACATATGAAAACGATCATTCAATTCAAACGGTGACTCACTAGAGTGACCCGCTACAGTAGCGCATTGTGCCTAAGAGATTAATTCTTATCTTATTTAAATCACAATTGAATGATATTAATAAAAACCGCAATTGATATAAATACAAATGCTCTCAATTGATGCGAAAATTATATCAACAAATAGAAGCGCCATTGCGCATTTTTGGCACAAGACAAGAGAAGCGCTATAGCGCTTCACTGCTCTTAAACGGTTAATAATTTACTTTAATAATTAATATTAATAAATACTAATTAATTTACTTTAATAATTAATTAATAATACAAATGAGTGTGTTCAAGCCACTATAGCGACCATCGTACCTAAGAGGTTAACGGCCGAAAGGCCTCGCTGTGGGAACAGACCATTTATGCCACAGGCAACGAAAGGCCCCGATACGGGTATATGAAAAAGAATTTTCATTATTATAAAAAAGTATTTATACTTTATTATTTTATAATAAGCGAGTATTGTAAAAAAGTTCTCGGCCACTAAGGGTTAATATTGTTGCGAGTTCCACGATCGACCGCGTCACGACATCACAATGATACCTTCACATGTATACTTAATTATTATCAGGAATGTACAATAATAATCAATATATTGATTTTCCGTTTGTTTCGCTAGACGGTCAGAAATCTACTTCTCGATTGTCTGTCGGTACAACAGATCCGTGGCAACCCCTGTCTTTTATTCTTCCCTTACGTGTTGCTTACCGCAAGGCAGTTTTACATTACAGCGACTTAATTTGGCAAGCCGCTGTACCAATATACAGGGTGTGCAACGCATAATTTGCAACAAAAATTGCAGAGTATGAAGTTTAGTGCGTAGCTATAAATACACAGAAGATTAACCCCTTGCCATACCATTTTCTTTGCGATCACAGTTATTGTAATGTCTGCATCACCGAAATTTGCACACTGTTTAAATCTAAATAACTTTTTCAAAATTGAACCAAACGATTTGACTTTTCTGGAGCAACTAGAAGCATTGATTTACTAAATGATATGCAAAAATAATTTTAAAATAATTCTAATTGGTAGACATTACGAGGGAAAGTAGAAAAGACATTTTCTAAAACATTTTTACTTCCACTCGTATTGAAAATTTAAAATCTGCGTTTTTCAAAACTGTGTTAGTTATACACATGCTGAAAATTTCACTGAAATAGATTGACTGACGAATAATCATGAAAAATTGTGATGTTCACCATTTTCGATGGCATGTAGCTCGTGTGTTTGTTGATCGATTTCAATGAATTTTTCTGCATGTGTATAATTATCATAGATCTACCAGATGTGTATTAAAAATTTTTGGTACGTGGCTCAAATAAAAAATATTTAAAATATTCCTGTTTTATTGGTCATGTACTTCATACCAATTCCAATATTTACAAAATTCATTTTACATATCATTTATTAAATCAATATAACTAATTGCTCAAGAAAAGTCAAGACGGTTGGTCCAATCTTAAAAAAGGTATTTAGGTTTGAATAGTGTCCGAATACTTTTGTGAGCCACTGTATATGTATAGATATAGGTTTACGAGAGGTGGTAGGAACCCCTACTATGTACCTCCCCTTTCCCTCGGCAGTCAGTGCATATTAAAAATCACTTAATGAGTAAAAGCATAACATAAAAGATTCCCTCCAATGAAGTATATCCGCCACCCATGCTCGCCAAATATATTTATACAAAAATACAGGAACCTTGCAAAACGAGTTTTACAAAATTCTTCAGTCGAAACTAGAATTCTCACATTTTTTTAAAAAACTTTTCCGTTGTGTCGTGGCAACGTAACAGTTGTATCACTTGTTTCTATGAAATAGTCACAAGTAAAATATTAAAAACGTTTCGAGAAACAGAAATATAATATTTAAATACTCGCCGTATCCACACTATGTTGCAATGTTAAATAAAAAAAACCCACAAGAACTTGTAAATGAAAAAATAAAAAAAAATATTTTATTGGTTTTTTTTAGCATTCGCAAAGCGGTTTAACCAGTGTTTCAAGGTATTAGACTGTCTACCCCGGTTTATTCGAATTTCGATTTTTCTATGATAAAGCCTGATTTCCAGCGTTGCGAAAATCGCGTCGACACGCTTGCCGCGCAGATTTAACCGTTCTTGTAATCCCACAACGAAACCGCCGGGGTTCGCGAAATTTATACGATCCGCCGACGATTTCCTCGTAATCTCGCAACGTTTCGAGACTCTGATATATCCGTGCGTAACGTTTCGCGCGTGTTTCGTATCCGTTCACTTAGCCATTCACCCACCCCAAACTGCGCTACTCGGTTTCCTCTATTTTTTTTTTGCCTCCCGAGAAAGAATAACAAATCGCACGGTTTTGCAAACGAATAAAAAATTTATATTTTCTTTTGGGAGCTCTAAATCAAAGATCCGAATAAAATTGTGTCCACTCTTTTCTACACCCGGTATGCTTCGTGGGCATTCAAAATTGAACACGATACAAAAAAAAAAAGAAACAGAGAACATACACGACAGTTCTCAATATTCCCACGATCGTGATATATTTTTTGTTAGGTCTTGCCCCATGTAAAAATCTGCCAACACGTTTTCGATACTGTGCTGATAAAGGTCCATTTATGCTCAGCCGTGCGGTGTCCGCTCCGCAACAGAATTTGGTTGTCCTGCTTTGTATCTGGCGTTTAGACATGATGTGCGCTTCGACGAGTGAGTTCGTTTCGATATTTCTTCACGAGCCGGCCACTGTGAGAATGTTTCATTGAAAATGAGGTTTGAATATCAATCGTGGAATAAGATAGAGAGCGTGTGTAGTAGAATGAATGTAGCGTACGATGAGCGAGAGTCTTGCGGATGAAGAAAAAAGTTGAATGTTGAATTATTGATTTTATAGTTGCCTTGTGAATTGAGAGTTTGTTCTGATTATTATGTTTTATTCGCACTTTCCGTTTATTCCAAGCTATTTTTACTCGACTCCGTTGTACAGGTTATTTAATGTGTGACTAAAGATTTATATATTATTACAGCACTTATTTGCTTTGTTCTATACTACTTTTTCTAGAACGTCTCATTCTTTTGATCTGTTTTATACGTGCTTTAGTTATAATCTTATTATAAAATATTACTTTCTGACGTATTAACCCCTTGCCCTACGATTTATTTTGTGGTAACAGTGACTAGACGTTCTTCGTCCTCCAAAGAACGACGCAAAGAAAAGGAAATTTTGTAACTATCGCGGACGTAGCTATTCTCCAATGACTGTAAACGAGCAATAATTCGATAAAATTTTATTTCGATTTATAGAAAATTAAGGACATACATATTCAGAAGATTCTGTTCGAAATCTTCATCACGAGTCTGATTCGTTGTTGTGTGGCAAGGGGTTAAATAAATATGGCATGTACCACCGGTGGTACATGTGTCACGGAATGTGTGTTAATGGCTGAAAGGTCCCGTTACGGGGACATACCACTTATGCCATAGAAAGCTTACTCCATATGTGTTCTGTTTCGATTAAATCTATTAACACGTTGAATGCCGAGCGAATTTTACCTGCTTCAGACATGTGTCATTTGTTTCATTTATAGAAATGATCAGCGTTGTTAAAAAGAACTGTTAGTTCCGGAATAGCGAAGTTCTCACCTCATACTATAATTTGGTTAATTTAGGCAGTAATAAATTAATGTTCAATGCTACTAATTTAACAGTAATCATTCTGAAACAACGGAATGGTGCCAGTCACCGGTGACCACCGTGGCATTCAACGTGTTAAAATAGTGTGAACATTTTTAAATGTTATATGAATCAGATATAAACTGGAACTGACCAGGTGTTTAAGAAAGTGCTGTGGTTGTTAGAAATAATAAATATTTAACCCTTAGCGACCGAGAGCCTTTTTTGTAACACTCGCTGATTATAAAGTATAAATAATTTTTTGTAATAATGAATATTTTTTTCATGTAGCCATATCGGAGCCTTTGGCTTTCTATGCCAAATGTTATGTCCCTGTAATGGGCCTTTCATCTTCTATGCCGTAAGTATTATGTTCCCATAGCGCGCCTTTCGTTTTCTATGCCGTAAGTGTTATGCCCCCGTTGCGGGGCCTTTCGGCTATTAAGGTTTCAATAAAACTCTTTTCGATTTCGATAAAGTGTTGCACTCGATTTCGAAACCGGGAATCCAACATATTAATAACATTTACAACTATACTTTTTTTCGTGACTAATAACTATGCAAATTCATTATAACTTTTACTTTTTCTCCGTGATTTACGAGCTATTTTTTATCACAACTGGTATTCTTTCCCTTCCGCGACATGTTAAATTGCAGTTAATATTTCGAAATAGGGACCGAGGTAGAATTCTATTCCGGCAGTTTGTATGCGAAACAAATATGTGTCGCAGTTTGAACAACTTCCTAGAACTACGGAACATACACAAGTGTCCGAATATTAGTGGGACACGAATATGTGACAACTTCTGATTTAAAATCCATTGTATTAATAAATGTTCTTGTTACGATGAAGATGTTTATGTAGTTTTGATTCGGAGGCAAGACAGATAAAGCAGAAGACAATAAAGTAACGGTATCGTGTTCAAATATGACTAAGAGTAACTTTACATGTATATGACCCGTTAGAAACATTAGTAAGTTACCGGCTAATAATAATAAAAAAAGAATCTTTGTACTAATTTAATAATTTATGGAAAATATTAATGCTTCGACAGTAATTAAAATAATACTATTCTCTCAGTTTACGTTCATATGTATATGTTCATATGGATAGAATTTTACAAACCGTAACCGTACTTTTCAATTATTATTATTACATCCAAATCAATTTGTTGCAAAAATATACAAAACTTGCAAACAAACGATATCAACACAAAACCGCCCCAACGATCGTATTGAAGAAAAGGACGGGGCACGTTTTTAAGATGGTATAAAATTTTACAAAATATCCTACACAAATTGTACAGCATAATATGCGAATACAAGAAAATTATATTCGATCCATCATATCTACTAGCAAAATAAAATATGTTTCTTCATAATACTTCCCGGTAGAAAGATCTTCTACCTGAAAATTGAAATTAATTAAACCATAATAAGCTACAACAGTATGGAATCAAATATATATTTTAATACTTAGATAATCAAAATTAACTTGATTTGGTATACATTGAACTTTGCAGATGTTCAAATACTATTTAACTTTTGTTGCAACACTTTTTTCCTCAGATTATCGGAGACCCTTGAAAAATCATGGCGATCGTAGAGTACGTGTACCGAAAAGCTGGAGAAAGTATTTTTATGTGTAAACTATGTGAAAATAATATAAATTATTATTTCATTACAAAATATGTAGATTGCGAAACATTTTAATAAGTAAATATATAGTTTTAAATATTTCAAAATAATTAGTATTAATTTTCATCATAAAATACTAAACCAACCGCTTAATACTAAATTAGCTATAAAACTTCAATCCGGACAAATCCGGAACCAATTCTTTTTGCACTGTGATCGGAAACCTTTACCGAATGCAATGGCACCGGAAAAAGCATCGGGACTTGCTCGGAAGTAAAACAACATCGTTAACGAAGCTTAATAATTAAAAGGAAAGTTACTAAATTGTTGATTACATTCGAATATTACTAATTATATTAATATAGCTGATAAATAACCAAAATCTGTTCGAAACTGCTATATATGTCTCCATGAAAAGGTTCTACAAATTAGAACCATTTACACTATTTAATGCAAAAATTTACACTATTTTTTTAAAAACTCTTGAAAATTGACAATAAACGAACGCTTTTTTAAAGATCAGTTAACCCCTTACCCGACAATTGTACCCTTACCCTCGTGATCAAGATTTCGAATAGAATCGTTTAAACATGTGTTTCCTTAATTTTCTTTAAACTGAAATAACATTCTACTTAATCTCTGATCGCATACAATCGACGGAGAATAGCTACGCACGCGGTAACTACAAATTTAACTTTTCTTTTTATCGTTTCGTGGAAGATAAAGAAAATCTAGCCACTGCTTTCAGAAAATAAATCGTAGGCCAAAGGGTTAAAAACGCAAAGTGTGACATACAATCTTGTAACTTTCAAATAAATATACTGCTTTATGAGTTTACAAATTTAAAAAATGATACCGATACATTGTTCCTCGAACATTTAACTGCCTTGGGCAATACAAATTTTACGGCTTATGAAAACATTTTGAAATCGACTTTTTTCCATTGTTCGGTGCAAATACCACGCTATGCGTCAATGCCCGAACAGCAGTTGGTCGTCACCGATACTTCAGGACCCTGAGTTTCTGTGGTGTAAGTAGCAAACGACACGATGGTCGACACTTCTCCTTTTATGTGAGCACTTTGAAGGCCTCTCAAATGGCCTCCGAAAACGCAGAGACGAGTATACAAACAGGCCCTTAGTACCTTCAAGAGTCGTGCGAGTTCCGGACAGACTAGTGTAAATGAACCTTAACCCCTTGCACTAGGTTTTGTTGTAGGGTCGCAGCGACTAGAACTTTTTGGACATTCATAATTTCGTAGAAGTGGAAGCAAATAAATATTTATTAAATATTCATGTATTTTCCAGTGATTGTACATCGACAATAACGAAATAGAATGTTATGTAGGTTTCAAGGAAGTTAATAATGTAGATATTTAATAGATTCTGGTCTTCATCGGGAAACTGGATTCGTTATAGTGGAAGGGGTTAACACGTTAATTACCGCGCCGGTCTTATGTTGTGGTTTATGTTGGGACATTGAATTTTATTAGCATGTCTATACAAAGGTACGCTGGATGCATTAAAGTAAAAACTAATTTGTAAATCTAGAAAAGTAATTCTGTTTCCTGTTTGTAAGACACGACACTCAAAGTGTTTAAATGTTTTGAGTTTATAGAAACTGTTGGGGTTGATGTTCTGCAATTAACATATTAATCGTTTGACTGTTAAATATTTCGCAAAATAAATAGAAACCGTTTCGTGCAAAAATTTTAATCCTCCATCGTGACCTGGGGTGCACTGTGTATGGTTTAACAGATTTCGATCGAGTTTTCTACATTAGATCGCGTGCAAACATTTCGAAAGCATTCGGACATATTACAGCTATCAATGTAGATTTTTGAGAAATTTTTTCGATTTTTAAGTTGAAAATTCTAGTTATACGAAATGAAAAATCTCCAATAATTGCGGATTTCTTATAGAAGTAGTTTTGACACACCAATAAAATTTTTATAGCAACAATATGTATACCATTAAAATAGTGACTATAAAATTTTTTCTAATTTCTATAATTTGATGCGCCATACTTAAAAAATATAAAAACCAATTTTTCGACATCTTACGCTTAAGAAACCATCTTGTGTGAAATTATTTTTTATAATTTCTTTTTCACAGATATATTATATAATATTAAACGTTTATACGTCGCGATAAACATGTCTGTCGAATGACGCGTCAAGCATTTAAATCAGCGAAAGGATATTTTTTTCCATTTTCACGGACTATACCCTTTATTTGAATAATTTTCTGTGCGTTCTATTTCGCAAGATAAGCAACAGAGGAACAGAACGTCAACAAATTGGATATTCCAGGATACTGGATTGCAATTTGGTTCAAAGTAAACACAAAGTAGTAGATTCGTGATTATTAAAGTGTAATAAAAAAAGCTTCTATCACGAAATGGAAATGCAATTTTCTTCGATAGATTAAGGTGTTTCACATTTCTACCTTCTCTGTGAAATCGCAACTCAATAATCGATCTCGTTAAATAACGGTGGTAGATTATGAGAAATGTCTTCAACGGAAACTTCCTCGACCGTGTGCATATTACACTTGACTATTCAGTGTGTACTATCCCCGATATTTGCATAACTTATCAACCCTTTGCACTTTAAGCTATTGTGACTCCAATAAGTAGTCGTTTCATTTGATTCAAATCGTTTTATAAAAAAGAAAAAATTAAATGGAACGCATCTACACAAATTTAAATATTTACTGTTTATCAATTTTCCAACTGAGGATGCTTTCGTAGTAACCACAATCAAATCACTCGAATCATTACATGTATTTTCTAATTTCATTGCGACAAATGTTAATCCTCTTATTCGTATTTATGTAAACACGTAATAATTTATAATTGACTCTTAGAAATAAAAATTTAATTGCAGCATTTACCGACTTAAATAAAAATCCATCCAACTCTTAAATTTTTAAAACTCGATAAAGGAAGTGCGGCATATTTTGGATACTGTTAACAACTCTGAAAAGTATTAGTACTAAATTAGAATTAAAAACGTTTGCAAAAAAATTTTATAGTTTTACGCTTCCAATCAATTAACATTTTAAAAACGACATATAAACTGTTATTATAAATTTTTTACTCAAATTTAATTTAGTCCTAAACCTAAATTAAACCCTTAAATTTTATGTTTTAGTATTTAAAAAACGACATACAATCTATTATTATAAAATTTTGATTCTTTAATTTAGTTCTTAACTTAAATTAATCCTTTAAATTTTATGTGTTTAGTATTTTAAAACAGATATACAATCCATTATTATAAAATTACGCTTCAAGTTGCCGAATGAAAGAATGCCAATAATAAAACTTTTATAATGAGTGTTCACTTGTTACAGTTATCGTTAAAATATATCGAAAGTTTCGAATAAATAATTTAATCGACACTTCGCACCTTAATTTTATGGATTCGTAACGATTTTTCAATTATTTCGATATTACAAAATATGATACAAAACTAATTCTGAGCATCAAAGATGAATACTGAAAATGTTTTTATTCATCATTTTAGCAATGTGAATTACAATGAAAAGAAAATATTAGAGGAGTGGGTGCAATGGCCCGTATGAGAAATGTGGCTGCACTATGAAAGGGTTTAGTAATGATTCTGGTACTTATGCTCGTAAGTACTTTAAATAAGTTTAAAAGTTCAGAATACCTAAAATCATCGTTCGTATGCTACAATTTTAGTGTCTGATTAAGATCATAAATGGAAAGAATTTCATCATCTACTTATGTCATTATCTACTTCATTTTTAAAATAGAGGTAAATTGAAATACCGATATTCCAAACTATCTGCATCGACACAAAATCACTATATTTTGCCATTTTTCAATTGGCCAAAAGAATTAAACATATTTTGTTTTTCATTTTTAGTAGACTGCGAATTTAATACATTTTTCACAAAAACGAATAAAAGATACATGAAACAGTAACATTAGATGAAACAACGAGTTTTGTTGCGCTATTTTCAACTTACATTAATTACGAACAGAAAATATACAATTTTTATTTCACATAAAAATTCGCAGTTTAATTATCATTTAAAGCCTGATGTTTGCCAATTTATAAGTTTCTCTGATATTATACTCTTTCGTTGATTTCCATATTTCGCTCTATATTATCACTCTTTTCAAACAAATCGATATTCCAAATGTGTTACACTTCCTCTACAAACAAATTTAATAACATGAGCAAAGTTTCGAATTTTAACAATTGCAATTCCAGTTCAAAACATTACCGTATGTCACTTTTCAGTTACACAAAACTTTTCTATACTTTTTACTTTTCATTATTACTGAGAATTTTAAGCTACTAATTTATTAAATTCCCTATATTATCATTAAATTTCTATAAAATCGGTGAAACAAATTTAAAAAATTCGGACGCTAACACTTATTAAGATAAACTGAGAAAGACAGAGACTTATATCTGGACTCATTTGTGAGTAAGTTTCCTGAAGTAATATATGAGTTTCCTTTGCGACTCGAGTATTAACCATTTGGCGCTCCTATATTCATCATTTTTATTATAATAACGAGCGGGACTAATATAGGTGAAAGAGAGAGAGAGAGAGAGAGAGAGAGAGAGAGAGAGAGAGAGAGAGAGAGAGAGAGATAAACAGATTAAACGAATAAAGCATATAATGTAACATGTGAATAAAGCACGTTTGGACTAAGTGACAGTTATTTAACTTCTTACCATATTATGACGAGTCAGACTCGTGTTAAAGATTTTTAACAAAGTCTGACAAACACAAATATTATGCCTTTCTTCTAGAGCTAATTCAGTCTTATCCTTTTGAAAACAATACTTAAGCATTGAAGTTCAATGTAGCAGTGTAAAAGATATAAATTGTCCCTTTTGTAACATTTTTAGTGATGAAGACTTTAATGAATAACTTCAGTTACAAAGAAAATGGTATGTTAAGGAGTTAAAGAATGGAAAGAAAATTTTGTACACTAAAGTAAATCGATGAAACAAGGGGAAACGGGTGTGATATTGTTTTATTGAAACTGTGGCATGAATGTTAATCAATGAATAAGAAAGAACGTATTGAATGTAGCATGCGATGAGACAGATTCTTGTGAATGTATAAAAAGTACGAGTAAAGGAAAGAGTTCAACGTTGAATTATTGATCGCAATTCATTGAAAGCTTCACGTGCAAAGTAATGAATATATTTTGATTAAGTATTTATTATCTCTAGTAATTGCAACATGAACTATGAGGGAAATGTCATAGAAATAGTTTCTTATTCTGTCAAATAAGAACCCCTAAAATCATGTTGTTTGTAATTAATGATATGTAATCTTATACTTATACAATTCCAGCTTACATTAGGTCGCGCATTGGGGTATTTAGTTTGAAAAACCGAAAAGAACTATTTTAGCGTCACTTATAGCCTCAAGATCATAATATAGTAGGTCATTGAGTTTGTTTCAACTTCAGCTGCAACCTTATGTAATCAAATACATATATTAACATTTAGAAAATCAAAATTAACTAGATTTTCTATCTAAAAAAACTTTTTTTTTAAATTGTATGTATTGAAGTTTGCAGATGTATAAATACTGTTTAACTTTTGTTGAAACCTTTTTTTCCTCAGACTATCGAGAACCTTTGAAAAATTATGGCGATTGTGGAGTACATGCACCGAAAAGCGGGAGAAAGTATTTTTATATGTAAATTACGTGAAAATGATATAAATTATTATTTCAATGCAAAATATGTATTTTTTTTAAATATTTTTAAACAATTAGTATTAGTTTTCGTCAGAAAATACTAAAAAGAACCGCTTAATACTAAGCTAGCTGTAAAACTTCAATCCAGGCGAATTCAGAACCAATTCCTTTTGCGTTGTGATCGGAAACCTTTACCGAATGTAATGACAGCTGAAAGAGCATCGGGACTCGCTCGAAAGTATAACAAAATCGTTAGCGAAACTTAATAATAAAAAAGAAAAGTATATTATATTAATATAGATGATAGAGAAACGAAACCTGTTTGAAACTGCGCTGTATACCTTCGTGAAAAGGTTTTACAATGCAAAAATTTACAGTTTGCTTAACCCTTAACACTCCAATGGCTCCTCTGAGGAGACACTAAAAATTGCCATACTATTATTCAAAACGACTATTACCCGACCATAAGTGCATTTAATGAATCGTTAAAAGTTGAACTGTTGTACGTACAAATAGCAGTAATACATTTAATATGCAAGAAAGAAAATGAACCATGTACAATGGAATTATTCTACGTAAAAGAAACGACTCGATTATGGTATTAAACTTGCTCGGAGTGCAAAGGGTTAAAATGCTTACAAATCGATAATAAACGAACGCTGTTTTAGAGACCACTTAGGAACATAAAATGGAACATAAAATCTCATGACTTTCGATTAAACATACTGCTTTATGAAATAACAAATAAAAAAAAATTATACCGACACATTGTTCCTCAAACATTTAAGTGCCGTATGCAGCAAAACTTTCACGGCATATGAGAACTTTTTGAAACCGACTTTTTTCCAGCTTTTCGGTGCAAATACCACAATGTGCGTCGCTGCAAATTTTTCTTCGTCGTAAGCAAACTGATATTCGAAATATCCTGCAGTTCTTTTACAAACGAACCTAGTAGTACGAACACTTGCAATTTTCAGTAGCGTCTCAGAGTTGCCAATCAAGTACAACAGTTGCACGACCTCGGACATTGGCTTAAAAATGAAATCGAGAACTCTGCGGTAGAAGGGACACCATTGGCATTCTAAGCAAATCCGCTCTGCGGTTTCAGAACCGAAAAGCTGCATGAAGTGTGCGAAACGGGGAATCGCCGATACGTTAATTAAATTCCCTCGATGTCTACGATAAGTTTCGTTCAAATGACGTTTGCTCGACGGTCTCGCATCGAAGAAGGAAACGACTAAAAATGTGAATCACTCCATTGGAAGTATTCGGTGTACCGTCGCATCCCCTTTTAATCGTAAGCCAGCGCTACCGGATAAAGCAACGTGTAATTTGTCGCAATTGGTATTGTTCGGTGTTTCCCGGCTCCGCGTCCCTGACTCTCCGCCTCTGTTTCACCCTCTTGTTACCCCATTTTCCCCGACACGTATTTTTTCTCCCCCCCCCCCCCCCCCTTTCCCCCTCCCCCCTTTTTTCCCCCCCCCCCCCCCCTCTCTTTCTCTTTCTCTCTCTCTGTCCCTCTCTGTCCCTCTCTCTTTTCACCCCCCACTTCCTTCCTATCCACCATTTTTCCTCCCCATTTTCTCGTACGCCGGAAACCTCCGATACGAAACGGCGAGCTCGCTGGGTGCGCCCCAATTTTGCGGTGACCGGCACGATGTTTATAATCGTAGGTGAATAACCAACAATCCAGACACCAGCTTGCGAAAAGAGCTACTGCCGCTTTGTTACGCGCGCAGGTGAGGAAGGAAACACGCAGTTTGCGTGCGACGCTGCTTGCAGGACTAATAGGAGTTTCAGTTTTGTAGTTTGTTGAATCGTTGATTTAAATTCGCGTACGAAAGTGCCAGTAGCATTTCCGAAAATAGTCAGACGGCAGATCCTGTCGCGGCTGGTTGCGCT
>CM052098.1:21583656-21595259 GCA_028453745.1 Agapostemon virescens
TAACAGATGTTCAAACTAAAAAGTTAGCCTTACTTTAGAGGTTATAGTTACCCACAGTTCGGGCTACGGCTACTCAACGCTAGATGGACAGAACATTCCGATTGACCTAATATAAATGATTTCGGAGACTGCTTTGAAAGATACCGTACGATGGAGAACTATAAAATATAATTTTTACATAAAATTAAAACATATTACTGTGGTACATCTGTCTAAAGTTTAAAAAAGAATACTGTTCGTCCAATGAAAATTAACTCCGACCAGCATGACACCTATGTATAAACTTAATACGACCGCAAAGGGTTAATAATCTTTATTGGTTGCTTTATGTTAAGTGGACCATTGTATTCGTCTCAATATATTCTATCAGCGTGTAAATGAAAAACCAAAGAGTTCTACCTAATAAAACAGAGTTAACCTTTTGGCACCTCTACCTGTGTAAAAACGATTAACGTCCGGCATCTTCGAAAGCAAGCAAGTTATTCGGGTGGTATGTTTTAAATGCTCCACCCTGTATATATTGAATTTCTCGTGTACAACAATGAGCTAATAATTACCTTGTGACTGAGTTTAAATTTATGCCGATTTCACTCTTGTTGACTAATGTGTTTAATCGCCGATGAAATTTGCCCGTTGCCCACAGACATCAATTAGATTAATGATGAAGGAAGAAGCATCGGTGAATCCAATACGTCGACGTCGTCTATGTGCCCCGTTAATTGACTGTAATTAATCTTTATTCCCTGATTATTTGGTTTCACGTGTTATTACTTTCCTCTAATTACAGCTGAATTATCAAATTTTTGTGGAAATCGTTTTTCTTCACCGATCGGTATTTGATTGGTCTTCGTAAGATCAACTTTTAACTAAGTAATACATTGTACAACTAAATAATATCATCGACAATCTTTTTGCCTATTTACATTCGACACTCTATTGTTTAAAGAAAGCAATTGTTCAAATTTAAACGACGAATATTTAAAAAAAGAAAATGAAATGATATTTTTATAATTCTCAATATATTACCCGAACAGACTGTAATACTTATGTTGGATTCCGGGTTCGAAATCGAGTGCAACGTTTTTATAAAAATAGAAAGAGTTTTATTTAACCGTTTGAGTCCCAAGGGGTATTGAAAAAAACACTATCGAAAAATCCCGAACAGCGTACTCTAAATGAGTACAAAAAGACCCAAGCGAAGCGATAGCGCTTGTCTTAATCCATTGCGAAGAAGCCCAAGCGACGCGATAGCGCTTCTTTTATTTTATATCGACAAATCCCAATCGGCGCGATAGATTTTAAACGCATATATAATCTACAACAAAAGAGTTAACGGTAAAGCAACGAATAGGTTAGATTTTATTTTGAATATTATTTTTGAGATTGAGTACGAGTGTAAAGAAACAAACATTTGATTTAGTAAAGTTGCCACAACGTAACTTACGACGATGCGTAGTCTGTAGCACCACAAATCAAGTAAAAAGATCACGTTTAATTTGTGTGCAATATAAAAAAGGAATTCATCCAATATGTTTTGATAAGCACTCCCCATTTAAATTGTTCGTTCGTAAGACAAAAAATATTTTTAATTTGTAATTCGTTATTTTATGAAATACATCTGTATTATTACATATGCGTACTGTAAGTTTATAAATATTTCACGTTTTGTTCGATAAAAATTATTGAGAATATCAATGAAATACAAAATGTTTTTGTACGTCGACAGTCGGTGACTGCACCGTCGGTTGTCCACAGCGTTCGAAATCTACTGGAATTTTTCGACACAAAATTTGAAAAGCGCGATCCTGCTGCTTGGGACTCAAACGGTTAAGCGACGTACACGGTGATGAAATAATGTATAACGCGTAGAGTTCCGAACTTGACTTCGCAAAGGAAAAAACTGAGTATGTTTAGAGTGCTGTATATGGACCGTTTATTTTGAAAGTGGTGTATGTCTTCTTTTAAAAAAATTGAGATATGACGTAATTTATGCTTAATTTAGTGTAAACTTTTCGTTTATAACTAGTTAGTATTTAATATCTTAAAAAATGCCTATGCTTTGTTCAATTTAAAATTGGCCGGTAAAAGAAATTGCGTAACCATTGATTATGAAAGTGGTGTAAGTCCAATTTCCATAGACAGGAAAAATGGCATTACGAAAAAAGAATTTCCTGTACATACCACAGGATTATTATGACGTTATAAACCAATGTAGACAATATAATAAATTTATTTTACACGAAATGAAACGAGAGAATTTCGTTTTAACAAAAAATCTACAAAATGCAATTAAAAAACAGATAAGAAGAAACACTAATGGAGAAAAAGTAAATTGGTTGCAAATATGTTGAATAAGATTTTGCAAAAGTGCACCGTATACTAGTTTATATAAAACATCAATGGAAGACACAGAATTTAAGACTCTAAATTTATCACCTATATGTAAGGTTTATATGTAACCTATATCTTAGGGTTGTTTTTGTCTTAGTGACTCAGATGTTTACGATGACGTACCTATATAAAAAAAGTTCCTATAGTCTATTTGGGATAACCCATTATAAACCACCAAACTCGTTTCGCAACGACCGACAATCTTCGTACGTAAGAACAATTTGTCTTCTGCTTAAACAGTTGACGAAACAAGAAAGGATTGCATGATGTTCTATATACAGTACTTTTGGACAATACAAAACGTTCATCGAAACCAATTTTCGCTAAACTCATTGCTTACGGAGTTATCGAAGCGATTACAGTTATATGCCTCGGTTATGCTCGCTTCAGAAACCTCGAAACTAGTCGGTTCTTGTTCCCGCAAATTCTAGCAACTATTACACCAAAAGCTGTGCGTGGACCAACGTCGCAAGTAATAATTCGACGTCGGCTAGTAAAAGAGGTAGAAAAGTTATAAACGAATTCTATAACAATGCTCGAATTTCAGGGGTGCTTCCGACAACCTTTTTTCTCAAGCATGATTACATATTAAGTCATAAAAAATATGTACGATTCGCATCGCCAGAGACATAATTTTCCGGTAAGTTACGACGAACGCGGTCGGTTCACCCCAGACAACTGTTTATGGACGATACACGCGAAGGAAACGGTAGAAATAGATTTCGTTCTACCGGCTGTTCGTTCCTCGAGCCATTTCGCCGATATATTGGGTTGTCCACAAAGTTTGTGCCGATTTTCGGTATGTGGCATAAAGACGGGTCTGAATATGGACCATTTATTTTGAAAGTGGTACAAGTCCATTTTCTTCTGTTTCGAGAAGATTAAATATTAACAGATCTGACAATTAAAAAATATAGGTTAACTATGTGAAGTCTGGGAATGTTTGTACTAATTTATCAATATGTAATTTGATTATATAAATTTCTTTTAGGCAAATTTAACTAAAATAATATATATTTCCAGGCTGCAAATGGACTTGCACCACTATCATAATTAATCAATTGTAAATATCATTTAATTTCAATTTTGAAATAACAAATATCACTTAAAATATATTTCATATTAATCCAATTTTGGTTATCAATAATAACAAGAAATAAAATAGAATTAGTATTTTTTATTTTGAACTTTAATTATATTTATATATTGTTAAACTTAACACAAGATATTGGTATTATTAATTATTTATGCTCTTCATGTAGCAGTGTTTTGAAATATTCATGATGCACAGGAGGTATATAAGGTAATAGCTGCTGCATATCCTTATATTTTTCGTATGTAATAGGCCAGGCATCGTGATACAAAGGTGCCAGGGCGATTTTTCAAATTTTGGTGGTCTTCCCCGACATGTAAGTGATAAATTTAGTGTCTTAAATTCTGTGTCCTCCATTGATGTTTTATATAAAATAGTATACGGTGCACTTTTGCAAAATCTCATCCAAGATATTTGCAACCAATTTACTTTTTCTCCAATAGTGTTTCTTCTTATCTGTTTTTTAATTGCGTTTTCTAGATTTTTTGTTGAAACGAAATTCTCTCGTTTCATTTCGTGTAAAATAAATTTATTATGTTGTCTACATAGGTTTATAGCGTCACAATAATCCTGTGGTGTGTACAGGAAATTCTTTTTTCGTAATGCCATGTTTCTGTCTATGGAAATTGGACTTACACCACTTTCATAATCAATGGTTACGCAATTTCTTTTACCGGTCAATTTTAAATTGAACAAAGCATAGGTATTTTTTAAGATATTAAATACTATGTGGCGTGATTCGGCGTGACAAACTGGCGCCGAGTCCCGCCATATATTTAGGTTAAGTTTCGAGTGCGTCCGAGCGAATGGGTCCGATTGCATCCTGCGTGTCTGCTTCGTGAAAATGTTTAGAATGGCTGGCCGAATGTTTAGAGAGGATGCTCGGATATCGAGAAGGGTGCGTGCGTCTAGTTTTAGTTTAGAGTGAAAGGATCGTGTGAAGATGAGAGAAAGAATGTCGCGAGGATGGCTGTGCGAGCGGATGAATAAGAGAGTCAGTTGAGAATTGGCTTCGGGTCTACATCGGAAACACATCGAGAACGGTCCTGCGGGTTACGCTGGGACTGTATGTCCTCGAACAATAAAGTTGGTGTTTTATAAGACGTCTCGCGGTTATTTCAATCCTCCACCTCTTCCACAACTAACTATTTATAAACAAGAAGTTTACACTAAATTAAGCATAAATTACGTCATGTCTCATTTTTTTTTAAAAAAGGACTTACACCACTTTCAAAATAAACGGTCCATATATTAGAATTACTGAAAAACAATGTAGGATTCTTGGAGATAGGGGAATTGACACCTTTGTTAATTAAAATAGTATATTTCGCTTAATACTAGAACTACCGAACAATAAATCCAACGATATAATTAGAAGCTCGCGAATTGCAAACGTCAACCTGGAAACATAGTTAATAAAGTCCGTGATATTATTTTATGTTGTATATTTGTTAGAAAAAGGCGAAATATTACCAAAAATGGATCGCGGAAAGAGATTAGAACGCGTGTGAAATTTACACTATAATAAAATTGAAAGAAGAACAATATTCAATGACAAAAATAGCAAAAATTATGAATAGAAGACAAAAAGTAATAATGAATTTCTTGAAAACATCTGGAAAACTATGATAAAAAGAAAAGTTCTGGACGTCCGCACAGTTTAAATGCCGGGGAACGACGTGCGATACTAAGAGCATCATCAAGTTCTAAGATGACTGCAAGGCAAATTGCTCAAAGTGTTGGTGTAGGCACTAATATAAAGAATATGAGACGTGTTTTACAAAAATGCAAATACGTAACACGAAGAAAATTGAAGAAAACCCCTTGGTAAATTGTACGACATAAGATAAATCGATTACACTATTTTCACAATATGCGAAAAGAGGAACAGTTTTTGAGTCGTCAGCAAATAGGTGGTAGTGGTGCGACGATTTGATGAGGTGTCGGGTACTATAGTAAAATGGAAATCAAATTTATAACAGGAAAAATGAATAGTAAAATGTATTTAGAAATGATTAAGAAACAAATAAACGCGTACGCCACTAGAATTTATGGAAAGAAGTATATTTTTCAACAGGATAATGTCACAGTACACGCTGCAAAAACAGTAAAAGAGTACTTTTCTCGAGAAAAAATGTGCGTTTTGGATTGGCCAGCAAGATCATTTGACCTTAAAATTATTGAAAATTGTTGGGGAAATCTTGCCCGAGTTGTATATGGAAATGGCAGACAATTTGGAAATATTGCCGAATTAAAAAAATGTATTCAAGATGAGTGGGAGTAATTAAAGCAAAAAACTCTATAAATCTTTGCCAAAGGTAATGGTGGCTGTTATTAAACGTAAAGGAGGAGCCATCAGATATTAAGCATTAAATATCATTCATTGATTTATTGTTATACATAATTTTAAGTTAAATGTGCTATCATTTTGTCCCACTTTATTTCCTTGAAACTTCATTTTTTTAATAAAATTGTATAGACTGGCGAAATTCAATTCAATTCCATTTGCGTATGTTTATAGAGGTATTTTGCAAGAATGTATAAAAACAAAATCTTGGTTGTAATATTACATAAATAAAAATTACGTTAATTTTAAAGTGTGCTATCTTTTTGTCCCGGAGTGTATATTGTTCTTGATTATTCAACTTCAACACATTAAACGCTACGTCAGTACCGAAGAACTGATGGTGTCAAGTTTGTACAACAAATATATTGTGTATAATTCATATAATGTTAACAAATATTCAGACTATTTCAATAGATTTGATTGAAGCGGAAGAACACAAATAGGGTAAGCAAGCCTTTCATATATGTATGCACTGTTGCAACTTTTCGTATATAGTGTAATAGAAATTGACATGAAAATCTAAACAATATTGCTCCGTGTTTAACGTGTTAAGTTATCTGAAATGCAGTGTTCCTGATTCTGACAGATACTGATGGAAAAATTCATAATCAAAAATAAAGTAATGTAGCTATAAATCCCACGTAACTATGTTATGAGAAATAGTATAAAATACAGCAGTTTTTAATTTATTTAACCAGTTAGCTGTGTTCGACGAGTATACTCGTCATGCAGAAATTGCAGTACTTTGTGTCATGACGAGTATACTCATTTAAGCCTAGCCTAAAATTTAGTTACCATTAGCTATTGTAATTTTAGCAAAAACTAACATAAATTCGTAAATTTTAGTATGTTTAGAATATTTGAAGGTCAAGCCGGAATAAAACGAACAAATAAAAAGTATAAATAATTTGAAATGAATTCGTACATCCCCGCGTGTACTGGCTGGAACTGCTTCGTTTGATTTTCGCTACACAAATAGATTCGCGCTCTGAAAAGTAGTCGTCACAGTTAACTGATTAAATAATATAGTTTTTAAATATGAAGGCACATATAAACATAAAATAGATAAATTTAAAGATAGTTTGTCAAGAAGGCAATGGAAGCGTTAATTTTCTGTTTCCGATTTCGATTAGCCGATCGTCTTTCCGAGCCGCAAACTTCTCTATGTTACCTCTTTGCACTCGAATGGCGACTCTGAGGCGCCAGTAAAAATTGCGATGCCATTTTTCAAAACAGTGTCCGTATTACTTTCTAACATAGAATCAGCGAGGTATAATCGTCCACACGTTGGTATCGCATGTAAATTTCCTGTTAACGAACCAACTATAATAATTGTATGCTGCACATTGCATATTCGTTGGCAAATCGTCATAACTTGTTAGATGCCGTTAGCCAACCCTAAGCGCTTCTAGGGTAGTAACCGCGTTCTGAAATGCGGCCAATATTCCAGAAAAAAGGAGATTAACGTGATCGTAATACTGACCTTATAGAATATATCCGCATAGATAACGGCACGGAAAAGTTATTCGACGATAAAAAAGAAAAATAGATAAGTTCGGTTGGAAGTTTGATGCACGGTGAACGAGGGTCATGTTATCTCGGAACTACATGCAATAGGATATAGTGAACATTCCCGCGGGAAATCGGAACAGATAGTAACAAGCGTATAGGACATATTATTCCGTGGCATATACAAAGCTGATTACTAAGGCAATAGCTTGCATTAAGTTGTTCTAAAATGAAATTATACCCGTCTGTTGATTCATCAAGCGAGCAATCCGCTGTTTCACACGAATTCGCGATTGTCTTTTCTGTTTGCTTTACCGTAGAGCATTAATGAACTCTGCGCATCATTATGCGAGTATTAGTAATTAACAGAAACAAATCCGAGATGTTCCTATTACGCTTCGAACATCATCATTTTCTAGCGTATTCGAATCGACACTGTGAATTAGATAAATCCGCATCAATTTTGTTATTGGTAAGCTTTACTTAATTTTACATTTAGGTATTTGTGCATCTAGTAGGAAAATCGCACGACTTCTGGGATTTTCAATTATTCAACTGTACATGCATATGTTATATTCATTAAAAGCCCACTTACGTATAAGCATACATTTATTAATACACTATTACAATCATTTATTTAAGTCCGGTGTTGACCTAGCCTCGTATGGATTTGCGGCTACGCACGTATAGGAGCAACCCGTATATGTATACAAGCTTGCAAGGATTCACGATATCGGGAACTGATTCTTAAATATCGCAACGGGCAATTCATGAGTGGTAAATTTAATATTCAGAAAGTTATATCTACATTTATCCAGCGTTCAAAATTGCAATTCTTACATTATTGTTGAGTAATTTATAATATTCGGCAGCGTACTATTCGCGCGTCGCATCCGAAGCAAACGGGTCATTCCACACCAAGCGGATCACTTTTATACATCAAATCAGGGATTTTGTTTAAATTGAAATATGTTATAGTCTATGCGAAAATAGGGGGGGGGGTAAGTCGTCATTCTTTTATTTTCGAAATTCTTTAAAAGTTACAGAACCTCAAACTTTGCGGTTTTTACAAAACGACCTTCGGAAAAAATTTTTTATCTCCGTTATTATTAATCGCAGAAACTTTTTTTTTTAATTCTGATCGTAAAAGACGGCTCTTTTTAACTAATATTTTAGTTTATTCGTATTGTCATTTTTATAACGAAAAAATATTAAAAATAATTTTATTTTGCAAATGTAACTAAATGCTCGAATCTTTAAAAAAATCGAAAAAAATATTTCCATATTCTGTATTTCTTTGCTTTTCGATTCCAATTTTAAAAAAGGTGGACACTTTAAAATTAAAGTCAGGACAGCCAATTGGAGGTCGCGGCGTCCAGCAATTCAGTCAAGTAAGCCACGGCGCGCAGCGATTCTTAGCCCGTGCGATTGCTCTCATCTGGCAATCTTAGTAAATCCGATATTTTTTATACTTTGAACTATACTAAATATATTGTGTATATCTCGAAGATAAACATGTGTATGACTTATCTGTGTTCTAATTCACTTTCCTGGTGTTATTTATATTTTTATAATATTATTTGCCCACTCTCTGTCAATGATACTTTCTATGCAATAATTCAATTTAAATTTGTTGATTTGTTCCTTTTCAAATTATATACAAAAAGAAAGTGTCATCGTTCGATGGAAACCACGAGAAGGTGGCGGGTCTCATCCATCAGGAAGGGTAAAGGAGAAAAAGGATATGGAAGTATGGATGTGGTTATTACGAACATGAGTACATAGATATTACAACCCGTTCAGATAAAACGATTTTCGGTAATTTTGTTGAATAGGTGTCGAACTCAATTCGATAAAATTATCGAAAAACGTATCGTCTGTACCAGCTGTTGTTAGACCACGTTGAAGTGCGTTTCATCTACATCACTGGAAAGTATTTTCGCGGAAACTTGAGACTCAGAAATTGGCACAAAGCTATGGTAGCTTCTAGTGCCTTTAATAGTTTTGGACGTTTGAAAACGATTTTTTAAAAACAACGAATGATGTTTCTGTTCTTCACTGGTAACAAAACTGAATGTAATATTATGAATATTGCTTACGGCCCAATCAAATAATTGTTTCGCGTTAGTAATCTGGTTATCATACGGTCTTTGTAAACTGGCACATGCAGCGAGTCGTTTAACTGTTCCACCAATTCCATCACAGGGACTTTTACCGTGAGCAGTTGCAAAAAAGTGCCATTCTGCATTCACACCAAAATCGCTATTATGATGCATAAGATTTATAAAATTTTTCTTATTTTTACATTGGGCAGCAGCACCATCCGAAAAATATGTTACTTTTTTTATACTATTCTGGGAAAGTATATTAATATGTGCGATTAACCGTTTTAATTTTTTAATTAACAAATTTTTTGGCATACAGGGTTATCGCACGTATATACCGTAACAAAACACATTGAAAATTCAAAAAACCTTATTAATCTCCCCAATCTCCCCTCTTATCCTTCACGTATTTAAAAATGGGCCTTTAGAGTAACAAAACATGAATAACTATCATAAAGACATCAAACAATTAGCACACAACTGAATCATGTAAATGTTTATATTTCAGACATCAGTAATCTCTTTTCTTCAATTACAACAATGTGTAACATAATTAGTATAGTTCAAAGTACAAAAAATATCGGATTTACTAAGATTGCCAGATGAGAGCAATCGCACGGGCTAAGAATTGCTGAATCGGGCTTACTTGACTGAATTGCTGGACGCCGCGACCTTCAATTGGCTGTCCTGACTTTAATTTTAAAGTGTCCACCTTTTTTAAAATTGGAATCGAAAAGCAAAGAAATACAGAATATGGAAATATTTTTTTCGATTTTTTTAAAGATTCGAGCATTTAGTTACATTTGCAAAATAAAATTATTTTTAATATTTTTTCGTTATAAAAATGACAATACGAATAAACTAAAATATTAGTTAGAAGGTCGTTTTGTAAAAACCGCAAAGTTTGATCTGTATCTTTTAAAGAATTTCGAAAATAGAAGAATGATGACTTAAACCTCCCCTATTTTCGCATAGACTATAACATATTTCAATTTAAACAAAATCGCTGACTTGGTGTACAAAAGTGATCCGCTTGGCGTGGAATGACCAAAAGTCAAGACGTTTGGTCCAGTCTTAAAAATGTTATTTAGGTTTGAAGAGTGTCCGAATACTTTCGTGCGCTACTGTATGCTATCATTTTATCCCGCTTGCGAACAATAATATTTACATTTGTTGCGTTAGAATGCTCTGAGTTATCGGCAAAATAAAATATGTATCTTAATCAGCTTTTAACATAAAATATGGGAAAATATAAAATATGGTATCTTTTTGTCCCGGAGAGTACCTTGTCTAGCAAAGGGTAGAAATGTTACCTGCATAGCCGTGAAGTTTTTGTGGCCTTCAATGACGTCGCGGGTATTCCTCCGGATCAACCCTCGGTCGCTTTCGGTATCGTTGCTCGCTCATTTTCGGACGACCCTTTTAAAATTTCTGGTTTATGACACGTCGCGGCTATTGAGAAAGACGGAAACAAAAATTGGACGCCGAGTGGTCAGCAAATGTGGAAAAGAGTCTTAATCTCAAGAATAGTCTTTTCGTCACGTTTGTGGTATAAACCTTGTCGACGAAGCAGCGTACGGTATTCTATACCCTTGCGTCGAAACAATTACCTAATATAAATAATCTATGGTTTTGATTAAATTTTACACAGAGCTGGAACGTGACGACAATTTTGTAGAGAAAATAATATCTTGAAAACTACCCCTTGCCATATTAGAACGAATCTTCGTCGCGACGAAGATTTTAAACAAACTGTAACAAGTGTAAGTATTATACCTTTCTTTGTGGACGAAATCAAATTTCATTCTTTTGTAATCAATATTTATGTTCGTGCAATCAGTACAATGTTTTCTTCTGTAACATTTTTAGCGATGAAGACGTTGTAATAACTTCGGTTACGAAGAAAATAGTAGGGCAAGGGGTTAATCCCTTAATATACGAATTAAGTGAAAATCGTTAGTGTAAACTTGGCAAGTTTTCGTATAAATTTGAAAGCAGATATCTTCCTAATAAAGTACTAGACATATTATTGCCAATATTTACAGTTAACGTTCAGTAATATTCTACATCAATGTATAAAAAGATGTAAGAAACACGTGACGCGCCTGAGTAAGTGTGATATAAAAATAATTAATTATGGAAAAAGTTCATTCGTTCA